>NTHP01000738.1:93323-152399 GCA_003416845.1 Oplegnathus fasciatus
AACACATCTTTTCAGATTTTCAACAGAGCCTCCACAGCAACTTCACACCAACTCCTCTGATTGGCACAGCTACAAATGACTTAGCGTGATTAGTCACTGTATTTGCACATCACTGTGTTTGAGTAAATATTTGGTCTAGATAAATTGAGAAGAGGAATAACAGCCAGATAACCGATGTGATGATATCATAAGGCTACATTAGTGGTATATCAAACTACCATTAGGCTGGGCAGCCATCTTACAAACAGGGATTAGAACAGAGACCAATGAGGATCATCTGTCTCAACACAAACTGGGCCATTAGACAATAAACTGTCACTGTAAATCTTCAGTGTTGTACAGTTAAATAATTTAATGGGGAAGAGATTAAAAAAAGTAGACTGTGACAGTAATTGTTGTGGGAGTAGTACAATGTTGACACAAAAGTGGGACTTTTCACAGGTATATGATCAATTCTGTGTTATCAATACTTAAGGCTGAATGTTAGTTGGGTCTGGCTGTGATTACACCTTTAACTGGACTGAATAATCCAAAGGGAGGAAATATTTTTTCATTTTGATGATTTCATGACCTTGCAAACCAAAGGAAATGTTAAGATATTACACTGTTTTGGATTAAAATTACATCTCTTCAAAGCAGCAGAAAATATCTGGTTCTTAACGTCTAAATGCTGGTGGAAATGAGACCAAAGAGGACAATGACACTAAAACTAAACAGTAATGTTACAGACTGTAAAACCAAAACAATGATGTGACAGACTGCAGAGCCGAGGGGAACTGCAGGGTCGGGTGATAACTCTCTGTGGGTTCATCACTATGAGTCACGCCTTTCACGTTATAGTCGTTGTAGTCATTTGATCCACTGTTAACATAAAAACATTGATTAATGCAGCTTTAAGGAGATGTGTATTTTACCTTTTTATATGACTCAGTCAGACCTTGTCCCCGTGCTCTGAGGGGGTGTTGAGCATGACGTGTTAACATGAGTAATGAAACCTTCGTATGAGTCTATACAAACTTAAGACAGAGCAAGCGAACCCGTGATTTTCAGGCCAAGTTTACCTCATTTACTGTTTACTTTGTCAAATTTGTGACTGAACTGCTAACTAACCCCCACCACTCTCATTCCACCACCCTCACCTCAGGAGGGATCATAGCTGTATATTGGCTAGAGTTGTGTCTCCTGTAACCCAGGCAACAAGAGCTCTAAAAATAACTTGGGACCCAATGTAGATCAGCCATTTTCACCATGGCCTGTAATTCCCCACATCTAAAGAGAAGTACGTTTGAACCACTCCACAATTACAGAGTGTTACTGTCTCTTGCCTTTGTCTTTATACAATAAAACATCACATCTCTTGCACAGGAAGAGAGAAAACTTGGGCATGTGACTCCATATTACAAGCAAAAGCACTTATATTTGTAACATGATAAGTCTAGAAATAAGGGTTAGGGTACATTAATTGTATTTTCATGTGTTTACAGCAGATCGCAGAACAATTTGTACAGCACTGTGATCTTCAAGAGCTAATTTAAGTTGTATTATACTACTAAATAAGTTGACTGATATACAGTATGTATTGTTTTTATTGTTGGGTGCGCTTTAGTTAAAGGGTCGTAAAAAACAACAACTGTAGACTCTCTTTTCCAGAAGCTGCTGGTCGGGTTAATCCACATGACATGTTGTTAACAGGTTTCACAGGGGCTATTGCTTCAGTAGAAAGTAGATCCAATGAAAACAGTTTTTCCAGATTAAACAGAAATAAAAGCTGCTATTCTATTCACCTTTATTGTACTGTACCTGGACAAATAAAACCACAACTATCCGGATGGCTAGATATCAATAGAGGTTAGTGAGAATATACGTCTTTTTTCTCTTTTGGGTGAATTGGCCCTTTAATTCCCCCTACTGTGAAAGTGTTGTTTGTTTACTGATATCCAAATATTAGATCCAAATCTTACAGCGATCAAGTGAAAAGTAGATGAAGTTCATGCATATTACATGCATCATAGTTTATCATATTACTACGGTATATATCATATATGACATATATGATCTCTAGTAATGTGATACAACTTACATGATGCAGTAATGGAGATACAGTGATGAAAAATTTACCATCTTGAACCTTGTGGCTTGTATTTCAGATGCAGGCTAATGCTGCACAAACATCTAAACGTTTGTGGTTACAGTAACAGACTGGCTTAAAAAAAAAAGCTGTTTTATGTTATATATATATATATTACTATACATCATATGATATTAATTAATAAAGAAATATAGGGTCTATTATTGCTAATTTCTCAAATTGTAGAGGTCAACTTACTTGTGCAGGACTGCTATCTCATTCTCAATGCTGTTTTCCTTGCCCTCTAATGCCTTCTTGGGGATACACTTGATAGCCACCAATTTCTGGGTCCTCTTCTCCTCAGCCAGGACCACCTCAGAGAAAGCTCCCCTGAAACACAAACACACAGGTCAGTCTGTCAGACCTCAGTCCATTTATCTTCGGCTGTTTAGGCAGAGCTCTTCACATGCTTCTGTGACACTGTGGAGAAAAAAAAGGAAACTCCTGCTTTGATGTTAAATTGGCCAAACTTTTGTGATAACTTGGCTACTTACATCCAGGGTAAGTGCTGGTAGAAATTCTAGCCTGCTGATGCCAGCTTGTGTTTATTTTTAACTTCAGCCTCCTCCTGAAGTCTTTGGGTTGCCGCTGAGTCAAGTTTTGTAGAGGGAACAACTTGGTGGGATGATTTGGAAGCACCAATATCAAATGCTGAGGTTTATCTTAGTGACAAATTTTGATACTGGCCCAAAATTAATTTAAATTTAAAGTTTCACCCATCTGACGCCCATCAACCAATTGGATGGCCACAGTGTACAGTGTACATTAACATACTGTGTAGTATCAGGCCTCTTTCTTTCTGTCGACATGCTTTACTGATGTTAAAGTTAATAATAATACTGCAAGTGATTGAGTGATTGATATTAATTGATGTGTTTGATAGATTTTTACAATGTACACTAATTTATTTAAATATTTGGCTGTATAACGGAACAGAACAGCTAGACTAGTAGTAACATTATCACTTTAGCTACAATGCACCAGGGATTTTCACATAGAATTTAACCATCCAGTGCTGCATGTTGTCATTTGTGTACAGATAACACTGCACAACAGTTTTACGCTAAATTGCACATGCTAAAGTATGCAGATACTAGATCTGCCCTGACGCCTTCTATAAAAACAACTACCTCTCTTCCTCCTTTTCTCTCTCTCTGTGTCTCCCTACCAACTACAATCAGTAATGGAAAACAAGTAAAACAACATAACTCCACCTAGCAAAAAAAAAAGTTTAGCATTTTCCCATGACCCATTTAACAGTAGAGGCAGGCGTTTTGGCCGTGTTCCAGAGATTTTTGACTGAAATCCAAAAAGCTGCACAATAACTAGTATATGGAAACCTGACCCACAATTATAGGTTTCAAGCGAACGTTACACTAATACGAGTGATAGTGCAACCGCTACGAGGCGTGGTACAGGAAGGAACCGTCTAATATGAATACTGATTTAGTCAAGTGTGAAAGAAATGCTGCTGTTGAAGGTAAAGCGGCAGTTACAGTTACTTCCATATTGTCTATTGTCCATTGTCTGTTTTGTGTTTTTGTGTGACAAACTTATTTGTCCATACAATTAATTTAATGAAAACATAATCTGCTTACTCTATTTTATTACATACACTTTTGGTCATAAACCTTCTTGAGGCACACAGGGCAAACAGAGAATGAAGGAACACTCAAGTGTATGTAAAGGCATTCCAGTAATTAGCCCCAATGAAAAACATCTGTGTAACCTATAAACAAGACCTTATGCTGCGTTCACGTCATATGGGATGGATCGTAGAGATGGGAGAGATTCTCATGTTTACTGTATGACTTGCGAGCGTTCACTTCACTTTGTGACTGCAGGGTTGGCCATGTGAGGGTTGATGTGAGGCATCCGTATTTGTTTTGGTTTTCCGTATTATTAAGGGAAAAGTTGGACGTATCGGCGCTTTCAGGAAAATCCCCGTTATAATTACCACTTGGATGTTAAAAGCTATTTACAAGTCAGACATTGGTAGTTACCGTAGCTAAGATGTGACATGACAAGGTTGCATTGCAAACATTAAATTGTCAAATGATTTTATTCAGAACCACAAAATCAATATGATCAACATAACAAGAACTTTGTACTCAATAGATGGCAAACCATCAAATAAACTACTTATTTTCATGGTTCACCTGAAGAGAACAACATTTCTGGATGAATGTGGTTGCATTTTTACAGGGAAGTTTGCGCATCAGATCGTACTCATACTTCCCCTGATGTTTTGCTGCCAAGCAGTCATTCACTCTACATCAACTCGTAGTGAAAAATGCGTGTTTGTTTTGGAACAACTACTACCTAATCAGTAAACCAAGAGTGCTTCCAATAAATGTTGGCAGTGTCAACATGACTCTGTCTCCCCAAAACATGTGGTACTAATGCTGAAGGAAAGTTTAAAGCTGCAATATGAACCCCAATCAAAAAATAAAGTCATGCGGATCTCTTGCATCACTGTTGGGAATCATATAAAGACACAAGGACACTTCCTGGTGCACTTTTGCAAAATGTCAAAACATCCCTTGAAGTTATATCATTAAAACAAAACTGTATGTGTGCGTTTACTATGTGTACTGTGTACTGTGTGGTATCCGTGTGTGTGTGTGTGTGTGTGTGTGTGTGTGTGTGGACAGTATCTCTTCGGCCACATATAGCTGTATGTGTGGGCAGAGAGGAACCACAACTGTCCAGTCACTAGCTTTGCAGATACTTTATCAGCTTTACAAACAAGGAAGGACTGCTTGGTTTCATGCCAGTGTGACCAAAAAAGAAAGTGCATGACCTACAGCCCACAACTCTTCTATGAACAATGTCTCTTCAGTATAAAGGAGCTGCCGTCCAAAACAATCAGGCTTACGATTACATTTTCAAATTTCATAACAAAGCAGGCCCTCCCCTTGGTCCAAAATTTATAAGAAACATTGCAGTGTACTTTGAGTTATGGGGAAAAGAAAATAATTAAAGCAACCTTACAGGTGTTTCATAAAGTAGCTTTAACCTCTGTTTGCTCAGTTATAGTGGACAACAACTAACAGCTTGACTGAATGTGGAAACCACTCATTTGGATGAATTCAAATGTATTTTATTTTGTTGTCTCTACAACTACAAGTGCTCTGAAAGCGCACCATGCACACACAGCACCTACTGTCTGACTTGCAAAAGTTTATCTTATGTGTATACAGCATGAAGTTGCTATTGCATGTTTACACTGGCTCCCTCACCAAACAACTAAGGTGGATTTGGTGATTTCATCTTGAATTTTTTTTTGTTTCTCTCTATCAAATCACTGTGGGATTCTCAAAGTTTTCTGATACGACATAATTTTGTATTTCACTTAGGAAGAGCAGCCTTTTTAATTTAAACAATATCCAAGAAACACCTATGTATATGTGAGTGTTGCAAATACCCCATGACCCCAGCTGCAAATCAAGAAATCCCACAAGGGGTCCCAACCCCAGGAATGAGAAACTCAAGCCAAGTGTAAAATGTGCCATAGAAAAGCATGTACAAAGAATAATGGATATAGCAAAAGGTACACTCGCTAAACGTAATAACTATTACTATCTAACTTACAGCATTCAAAAAGTTTATTTAATCTCTGTTTCCACCTCTGGTTTATCCAGAGTGACCTACGTACAGCTCCTCTGGTTGTTAACCTCAAAGCTAACAGAACACTGAACCCATTTCCTGATCAAAGTAACAATTATCCTGGGAGTGAGGCCCTGTGGTCACATCTCAACCAGAAAGTAAAACTGCCACAGAAAGGCCATTAGCTTTGGCAGAAATCCAGCGGTGTGGAGGAGGTTGTCAGTGCTGCAAATTCCTGTGTAGCATCTGGAGGATTTAGTTGACATTCTCCATGCACCCACTAACAAGCCAAGGGGCTCTGGGGAAGCGTCATACAGTGGTTCACACAAACATTGGGAAAATCTGAGAACACTAATGTGCCTTTGACTATGGATAGTCCCATTGTCCCTTTGTTATTTTGCAAGCAAACTCCTTCCAGTGGCACATATTTGTCTAGTGAAATAATGAGCACAATTTTCTCCTTTTTAATCGTTTAAGATAATTTTATTTCAAACATTTATAAATGATATTATAAGTGATTAAGTTGGTTGAACATCTGGCACATCATTGCTTGCACTGGCAAAAGTGAAACAACATCCTGCAGATAAAGCAGATAAGACCTGTGCGAAGTTGTTCGTCAGAAGCAGAAGCCTTTCACCGCTGACTTCCCGTCACCAAGTGACACTGGGCATTGTTTTCCTGTAATACCAGAAGATACTTCCTTCTTTCTGAATGTCAGTGAACTGTGGGGTAACATTTTCATTGTGCTGGACAATGATCTCGAACACAACACAATTTAAAACAGATGAATATCTGCATATTGTGGACTATGCAACACAATCCATAAAACAAGGCCTTTTGTCAATGATGATGTTTATTCTGGGCACGATAGCAGTAATCATATTGCTATCGGCTGGCGATGGCCTGCTTAGTTCTACTGCCAAAGGCATTTGCTTACGATAACAACTCACTGTTGTATTAGCCAAGTGATACATTCTGAGATTAGAAAAATATTCACTCGCACTGATGAAGAGGAGCTACTCATTGGCAGCATGGTCTCACTCATCCAAGTGCCTTTCTACAGACTATGTTGTGGAAAGCTACTATACTTCTACTATAAAGATGGAACAGTAGAAGATAGTCTTCTGAGAGGCCTGTGTCTAGCTGTGGGACAGATGTTACACTAACCTTAGTTGATTACTTGATATCTCTACAAAATTGCCCCCCAAAAGATAACATTGCCCCTGAAAATCTAGTGGAGAACCCCCCCCCCAGTACATTTTTATCCTGCCACTGACACAGTGCAGGCACAGAAAATATGAAAATATGAAGAGCATATTTGTGATGAATATTTGATGGGTGCTGAGTAGAGTGGTGAGTTTGCTGAGAGCTTAATCCTGGCAAAGGTTTCAACTGGATTATAAAGTAAACAATTGTGTTTACGGAGCTGTTCCTGTTCCTAACAGGACATTCTTATCACCATCATGGGACCTCTGTCCAGGAAGAGGATACACACACACACACGCGCGCACACACATAGTACCACTGCACAGCTATTAGCCACAAAATACTCAATAAAGACACTTACTACCACTATCCAAACAGTAGGGCGTGTTCTCAGAAATTCACTGTGTAAATACTTCACACAAGAGTTTAAATATAGACAGGCAGCAAAACAATTTAATGTGTGTGGAGCCTCAAGCAGAGTAAACATTTACATGTCAGTGAAACAACATATATTCAAGCAATCGACATTGTGCTATTGTGCACAAATCCTGTATCCAAGCACTTTGTATCCTGCCCAAACAGTGGACAAGAGGCAGCCTTTTTACTTTCACTGCTCAAAAAGTTCAAATATTAGCATGGTTCTTTCACTCAGTTAATCTCTTTATTACATCACTCTTCTTCTGCCTCTGAGTAAGCTGCTTGCTTAAAATACAGACTCAGTGTTGCTTAGTTTCTGTCGCTACAAGCAACCTTTTCATGTGTGTATCCCACGACGCCTCACTCGGTGCATCAAAGGGATTTAAAACCCAGGAATTAGGATCTCAAATGCCATCCTGCATGCATTTGCGCTCACTCCCATACAACAAACACACAGGCACGTAACATACATGCAAACATGCACTAGCAGACCATTATAAGAGGCTGCGGTTACATCCAGACAGATAGAGCCAACCGAGTTCTAATGATTTCCAATGGCACAATAAAGATATTGTTAACCATTACTGATACACTTTTCACAATTTGCATTGCCTTTTTGCAGAGCCAGGCAATGCCTACTCTCTATATGCTATCACTGCCATTTTACTGTAACAGCTGTAGTTTGTTCTTGGATTCAACAGGAGTACAGTCTCAGTTTTTGTCCCTTGTCACCATCTGCTGTGTTACATAGGTGTCTGTGCCAATGCAGACTTGTAAAGCACATATGCCGCGTTGAAGTACACTCCAATACAAAGTACATGTTTTTAATATCAATGTTGATAATAAACAAGGAAGCTTACCTCGCATGCTGTGGTGTTGTTTTGAGAATACAGACCTTCCTTGACTATCTGCCATGTTTTGTGTTTTTTTCCCTATAAATCCCACGTTTCTAAAACTCCAACCAATTGTGCCATCTGTCCTGCTGAGAAGTTGGTCAAGAAGATATGTAAGCAGATGACAAAATGGTAACCGTGGAAAGGTCAGAGAGACATAGGAAAGGACCATCTGGTCCAATCAGAGCTGAGAGATACCCAACTGTGATACTGGCCCTGAAACATAAAAAGACCATCTTTGCTCTGTGGGCCCTCCAAACACACAAGATCTGCAAAACCAAACCGCAAAATTAACACAATGCACAAACTTAGTGTCAGCAAGCACTATGAGCTAGAATGCAATATAAAGCAATGTAAATTCTAGATACAGTTCTCTAAATATATTGACAGGAGATGTATAATTGTAAGAGCATAATTCTGTTCTAGTTGCCTTGGTGAAAAGGCTGCTTATATTTTTATATTAACAATGGATTAAATTACTGCGTGTAATGTAAAAGGGGTAACTAGTGGTAATAAACCCAAAAAGAATTATCACCCGATCCAACAGTTAGCCTCAGCCTTAAAGCTTTAGTTCACTCTTACCACTCTAATCAGCACAGCCGGCAGTTGTTTTCAACAAAGAAGCTCTAAAAACTCACTGTATGCTACCTTCCCAGCACCAAACAACAAAGTTAGTGACTAGTTGGTGGAGCATTTATCTGCTAAAGAACAAGAAATTTCCCGCAAGAGTTCGTAAAACCAAAACAAAGCTAAAAGAGAGTGAACATCGGAGTTAAATTCATCAGGNTGTGAAGTCACATATGTGCGATAATAAACATTCCTATGTTGTTGATGATTGTTTGGTTGCGTACTGACCTGAAAATGTTTCAGGATGAACACGCGTACTTTTACACCTCAAATATCGCAACTGTAATAAAAAAGGGATTCATTTAGTTTACTTTTAACTTATAAAAAATATAATCTGCTGGTATCGTCATGTTTTGTTCACTCTCATCTTAATAATCCCTCAATATGAGTGTTGCCATGGTGCTGGTATGTTTGACTCACTGCCAGTAACTGTGTCCTTTGGCTGAAGACCTCAGTGCTCTCTAAACTGTGGCTCACAGAGAGGAAGTGTCATGACCATATTAAGAAATATGAGTAATATAGAGACGTACTGGCTGGAGTAAAATGATCAATTAAAAACTTTAAGACAACTATTGCCTCTCGTATGCTTGTGCACTGTTATCAGTATGATGGCGGCGATGGCGAGGCAGACAGTGACATTGGATTTCCACCATTCCTCCCACTCTTCCTCCTCAACCTACTTCACAAACATTTCTGTCCATCTGTAAATCTGAATGTGGGAATGACTAACAATTTACTTTTGGACATCTGGCCTGTACATCAGAACCATTAACAAAACACATTTTCACATCTTTTATAGTGCTTTACATTTGTAAATACGCAAAATGCATATAAATGTAAATCCAGGTACACACTTTGTTAATGACCAGTGCGTGAGGTACATTGTGGTTTTGTGGCGGGATCTTATAGATTGCTGATTGCTCAGGAAAGTTCACAGAACTTGTGGTTTTAGTTTGAACTATTAAGTAGAAAGAAGCTCTAGTACACAGAGAATTATAATCCACTCTGCATCTCAACACAGATTCTTAGCCACGTTTAGCTCATTGTTTTGGTTGTATGGGCTGTGCATTTACTAGTGCAGTCTCACAGCTCTCAATAATATAGTTTCCAGCAGCAGTAGGCCACTCTTTTCAGCCAAAAAGCTCTGATAAACCATCTGCTTACCACCAAAGACAGACATACTTAGCAAGTAGCTGCTAAAGAATGTCGAACATCTAGCAAGCAAAACACAAATATTTTGCTCAGGAGTTGGTGGAGACAAAAATGCAGCTAAAAGCAGAGCGAATGTTGGACTTAGAAGGCAACCAGTAACATGACTCCAATGCAAGGATAATGTTGCTCTGTGGTGCTAACACATTAGCCGTTCAGTGGGCCTAAACTCAATTAATGTAACTTCAAGTGCTTTATTCTCTGTGTCAGAGAAGAACAGATCCAACTTTCCACAGTTTCAAGTCCACTTACTGAGAGGAATTGCTTTGAAACACACACACACACATGAAAAAAACAATATCCGTAACCATATCGTATAGTGGATTGTAATTAAGCTGCAAAGCAAAGAACATGCTTCCCTCAGGATTTCTAGGGCCGGAGATGAAAAGCACGGGGAAAGTCTTCTCAAGCCAGTGTGCTGATATGTGGACAGCTTGTCATGAGGGGGAATATGGGCAATAAGGGATTATAACAATGGAGAAATACTGTGGGAAGATGTACATGACAAGCCTGCAAGTGTATTTAAAATTGTTAGGGGGGTATATTGCTGTGAGCAGATGGAGGTGCAAGTGGGCCAGACAGTGGGCATATACGTATGTGTGTGTGTGTGTGTGTGTGTGTGTGTGTGTGTATGTATTCCAGGAACAGCAGGCTATGCCATGCTGAGCTGTGCTGTGCTGAGATGCAGGCTTCTGTTCGAATTAGGTCAGGGCAGGGCTGAAGGGCTGAGGGTGCCATAAGCAGGGATGGATTTTCAGGATTGGGTCGGAGTTGGAAATGGTCCCAAGTTGTCATTTTTCAAAAAAAACGGTTAAACTCTCATCATTATTAATGCTGGAGTGTCAGAATGACTGTGATTCTGGTATCAGAATGAATCAGTAGCTTGACTTGATTTTTATTTCTGTAAGGCATCTTACTATGTTTGATAACTTAAAGTTGACCAGGAGGGCATCTGCACACTTTTTGAGCACAAATCATGTCTGAGCACTGAATAAAAAAAGATGCAGAGAGAAGCGATGAGAGGACAGATGAAGAGGGAGGAACAGAGTAGCGTGCCACAAGCCTTACTCATAACTCCTGTATGGTCTTATCGGTGGCTGAGACAGAATTACAAGGGCAGACACAGTAACATGCTGTCCTGTGCTTTGAGGTCCAGTACAGGAGCAGGGCACCGTGTAATGAAGGAAGGTCTTAGCTCTATCTCATCCCACAGCTTAGAGACAATAAAACCTCATGACAAAAGAAAAGCTAAGAAAAGCAAAGCAGGGAAAAGCAAAAAAGGAAAGTAATTCACTCTTCAAAAGGGTCAGTGGCGTGCATGTGGGACGTCCTCGTAGAGAAATGGAGACATAATTAGGGGAATATAAAGACAACTGAAATTGAGTAATATTACAGGAATACAGTACGATAAATATGATTAGTAGTAAATGACGGGGGGAGAGGGAGTGTTAGGACAGAGAAAAAGAGAAGCAAGGAGAGAGAGAGAGAGAGAGAGACAGAGAGAGAGATGAAAAATAGATGAAGTGGGACAGCTCTCATGCTGGGAGACTCATCTGCTCCATAAAGGTGGCTGTTTCCTTTTGTCTGAACTACTTTGTTAATCATCATTTTGAATTCATTTGATTCTGACTCAGCATACAAACACTGAATAATGAAGAAGTGACAAAAATAGCCCTCCAATAGTCGGTCTGGGCAAAAATTCCCTCAAAACCCCATTTCTGGGCTCTTCGCTGTGTCTGCACCTCAATTACATTTTAGAATTGCATGCTGGCATTAAAGTACAGTGACTGAGGGACAGGTGGTCACGGGCTACTTTTCTACTCACTATCTGGAAATAAGGAAGATAGATATCACAGTAATGAAGCTAATGAAGTTAAACAATATGGATTCATTATAGTCATTATCTAAAGTAAAAGTCTGACATATCTTATCGGTATCAGGCAATACTTTCAATACCGTAATTGCTTATAATGTTATTGGTATGAAGATACATACACTTATGTTTTACAATTTACATTTTTGTCATCATAATTGTATATACGGTGATTTTTTGTTGTTGATCTATTCTGTACACACAACATCTATTGCGTGTCTGTGTGTCCTGGGAGAGGGATCCCTCATCTGTTGCTCTTCCTGAGGTTCCCTCCATTTTTTCCCTGTTAAAGGGTCTTTTTTGGGGGAGTTTTTCCTTATCCGATTCGAGGGTCTATGGACAGAGGGTGCCGTATGCTGTACAGATTGTAAAGCCCCTTGAGGCAAATTGTGATTTGTGATATTGAGCTATATAAATAAAATTGACTTGACTTGACAAGATTGATTTAAAATAATGCACAATACATTGTACTTTTTGCTTTGTGGGTGATTTGTTTGTTAATACCAATGGATAAGTACAATACATTTTCATGAATTTTGGCAATAATAAGCTGTTTATGTGTACATGTGACAATAACTAACTAAGTTCTGAATGGATGAGGTTCATATAAAACCTTCAGCACATTCCTAATAGCTGATTTTAAAGAGTCAAGAACGTTTCCAAACAAAAAAAAATTGGAAAAGTTCTTATATAATGTTCATAGACAAATACTCAAACTCTAAATACTCTGTATTCAGGAATTATTTGTTGAATAGTTCTAACATACAGAGAAGTTTGAGAGGAGAAGAAAATAGTGGCAATTAAGAACACAGATCTACACAGATCTGAACAAATCTGAGATGTGGGTTTGATTCAGAGGTTCGGAGCCAGTCTTAACTATTGTGTCCTTTTAACTTCTGTGGCATTAAGATATACATACAGTATACAACCTGGAGCTGTGTCCCACACCTTCAATTAAGTTTCACAACACTGGGAGAAGACAGTTATTTAGGAGTTATTTTTTTCTCTATGAATAACTGTTCATGTCATAATTTAATTCAAGTGCATTTGACACTAAGGCAGAGTCAAAGCCTCACCTCTTGTCACACAACTTATAGTCTTTCACAAATGCATCTGCAAGCACAAGTGCACACACGCACACACACACCAATGAGTGTCGAGTTATTGAACCTTTCCACTCAGAGGCAGAGAGCCCTCAGACAGAGTGGTAAATCAGTGTTAAAAACCTGTGTAATGTAGCAGAGACGCACAAGTGTGAGGGAACAAGCAGAGCAAAAGGTTCCTCTTTGACTACCAGATTGTGTCCCAGCCCAGACTACAAATTGTGCACCACATAACAGCAAAAATCTGTGTCGATTCTGGGTACAAGATTTGAAACATCAGCTATTCTGACACATTTAAAGCATCAACAAGAAAACACATATTCAAACATAGCATGAACATACTTGGTTAATGAAAATATCAAGCACTAAAACCATAGGTATTTCATCTTTGCGTTGTCTTATCCACTCAATATGGATAAAAAGGCAATGAGGAAGATAAGCTCACTGTGAAGTTGTGATGCACAGAAATGCCTAAGAAAGGTTTTAATGAGAGATCTTCAGTCTGTCAAATCAAAAATAACAGGCCGTGGGCGAGAGGGCTCCTTGCTTCGTAAAAAGAGAGGATGTGCGATGAATGGGTGATACGTGTTCATTCAGAGAGGTGGAGAGAGAGAGAGAGAGATGGGAACACTGGAGGCAAAGGTCTTCAAGAAGAAAACACAGAGAGGAAGGGCATACAGAGCAACTAACATACACAACAGTGCAGAAAAAACAACAACCATAACCAAAACAATTGTTGTTGTTGTGAACCCTTTCCCTCTGTCTGTGTCTCCCTCACTCGCACATAAACACACACTCCTCTTCCCAGATCAATTGCAGCCCATAGCTGATCATGCGACCAGCGAGGGCAGGGGCTACTGGGTCACCGTTCGACATGAGTGACAGAAACAGGCGGGGCCCAATCCATCAGCCCTAACGATTTTAGATGATTACACCACGCTCCCATACTCTCACCCTCCACTTTCTCTCCCTCCCATGCCCCGTCCCTGTGTTTTGCAATGTGTTCTGGGCTGAAAATGCAGAGAATTTCCCCTCGTTGCTCTCGGCATGAGAACGTGCACAGCCATTCAAATGTCAAAAAAGGCAACATGGCCCATTTGTGCCATTTGTCATCAGTAGAGAAACCTCAAAGCCAGCAGCTGAGTGTGTGAACGCTGAAAAAACAAACAACAAAAAAACACACGACAACACAAAGCTGCTGTTTGCTGTATTCTACAGTATATTACATCAATATTGCAGGACACAGGCTACAGATTCAGAATAATATTTACTCCTAATGACTACATCCGAATTGGTGCAACGCTAGAAAGTTTCTGCTGTCACATAATAGAGTTACAGTGTTTATACAGAAAATATCAATATCAATTTTCCAAATAGGTGACCTGTGAATCTATAACCAGCCAGGTCTGAATGATGACATACTGAACAACATACGCTGGAGAGTGCAGGGTAAGTCGATATTTGAAATAAAGCCAAGGGAAGCGCCGGGGAAGCCAAGGGAATCCAAACTTTCCAAGCAAGAGGGTCTGGACAGGTGGGTTTGTGTGTGTATGTATGTGTGTGTATGCATGACATGGTATAAAAACGGTTTTACTTAGATCTCTCTTTTAATTTTGTGAGCAAAAGCTAGGCCTGTGAATATTCTCATTCATCCAGGTCATAATTATCTCAAGGAAATTGAATCGAACGCAACTGGATTTTTGGTTTTGTCTGTGAAGACGTTTCACCTCTCATC
Source organism: Oplegnathus fasciatus (assembly GCA_003416845.1). Lineage (NCBI taxonomy): Eukaryota > Metazoa > Chordata > Actinopteri > Centrarchiformes > Oplegnathidae > Oplegnathus > Oplegnathus fasciatus. The sequence goes on from NTHP01000738.1 coordinate 108,124, forward strand.
CAAGAGGCTTCATCAGTTCGTGCTTGTTTGACCAGGCTAGACTCGTTCGATTCAATTTCCTTGAGATGAGCAAAAGCTAGTTTTGCTATTGCAGACAATTGTGACATAGAGGTTTTTAATTTTACCGACAATTTAACCATAAGAGTAGATTGTTATTTGACTGTATTCTAGTCTTATGGACAGTAACTCTGAAGAGGATCAATGGTTCGGTCTTATGCTTAGTGGCGTGTCAAAGGGTGGGAGGACACACTGGGATCCCCTGTTCCACTGTGAACACAGTGTGAAACCAGGAAACAGTTAGAGAGCAGTTGACAGGGATGAGGATCCAAAATGGAGCTGGATTTCTGACAGCAGGGATGTGATTTTGGGCTGGGTTGGACAGAGATAGACACAAACAGAAAGACAGAGAGACAAAGAGAGACAGAGAGAGAGAGAGAGAGGAATAGATTAAAATAAGCAACAGAAATGAGAAAAGAAGGAAGGCTAAAGAGGATTTGAGTTGATTGCGGTGAAAGTGCTGTTGCCTGTTTGTGCATTATTAATTCCCATCTGTTTTGATTAGAAAAACATGTGGCAGCAGCTGGGGATTCACAGTACAAAGTACCCGTACATGTCACGGGTATGCAGTCTTGGGTTCCCCCTATCATTAACATTTGTGTTACTAGAGACAGACATTTGAAAGAAACAATCAAATCTAAGAACTATGTGTTTGTGATGGTGTATTTGTCACATGTTAACATGCACTGGAAATGTATTTATTACAACTAAACATGAAAACCAATTTTATACTTTGCATGCAGATGCCAATAAGTGATACGTCATAGAAGAATTTGAATATGCTCACTCTTTCTTTATAATGTTCCCTGATTTGCTAATACTGCTTAAAGTATATGTAATACTGTTTTTAAATACTGTACATTATTCTGTATTTAATAATTGAACCTGTGTTAGTTCAGGACATGGATGGGCTTTTTGGTCTGAGACATGATGATATTTTGATTTGGTGATGAGGAGATCTGTAGCACCTACAGTGCATCTCTTTCATGGTCAAATCATCAGTAAGGGAGGCTCCAGAAACACGAGGACATTTATAGAGAAATGTCTGTATGTGTCATTTTTTTCTATGTTTCCTTGGAAAAAAGAGAGCGAGTATATCTCTTGCGCAACGCACACATATGCACCCGGTGGTGGATTATTAATAGCAAATCAAAAACTTTGTTTCCATAGTGACTGTTTGAGTCCATTATGGAAAGTGTTTCCTGTTGTTACTAAGACAACAAGGCAGCAATGGCAAATGAATGTGGCACACAGCTGAGTGATGCGGTGAGCTGGCGATCTCTCCATAAACAAGCTCAGCACCGAACTGGGGGCAGGTGGAGAACTGGACGGATGACAATGAGAGGGTTGAAAGGACGGGCTTGGCTTGATATTGCTAAATTTACCTGTACATTATATCCCACTTTTGTCAATGTACATACGGTGCTAGCAAAATAATCTAAACATTTCAACTGTCAGTCACTCTAAATTTCAGGACTACTGTTACTCTTTCTAATGCAGTTTATCTGTTAGGCATATGCTATAATGAATTTTCTGTCTGTCCCACTTTCAATAATTACGCATTTTTTGATCAGTGCTTCTGCAAATTTGGCCACAGATTATTTGGTCTTCGCAGCTCTTTTTTTGGGTGGGATTTTGCCTTTATTAGAGTGTTTACAGATACAGACAGGAAAGCTGGTACAGTAAATGGCCATCAGGCAGCTATAACTGACTTTAGTGGGAATGTGTGTAACTGTGGTTAACTCAAGGAAATTGAATCGAACGCAACTGGATTTTTGGTTGATTTTCCGAGCCAACCTTTCATATTCCCGCACCAATTTTAGGGTTGCCAACCCAAATTGTTCTGCAATAAGCCTGTGAATATTCTCATTCATCCAGGTCATAATTATCTCAAGGAAATTTAATCGAACGCAACTGAAAATCCAGTTGCGTTCGATTCAATTTCCTTGAGATAATTATGACCTGGATGAATGAGAATATTCACAGGCCTAACTGTGGTTAAGTTACTTCCTTTTCAGTAGGTGCTTACAATATTTGTTTTACCCTCTTGGCATCAGTGACTAAGAGCCTAAGGATGGTTTCATAAACTCACAAAACAAGCTTGGGTTTCATCTTCGATTCAGCAAGTGTTCACACAGCTTAATCCTGGACTAACAAGGATGTGGGTGTATGTAAAAGGTGCCTCAAGTAAGACACCTTGAATAAACATCCTGTCTTATGACTCTCAGCATCCATGATTAAGGCACATAAAACAAAGAGTAGTAGGATTAAAAGTTACATTTAACTGCTGTGCACTCTCTCAGCAACTTCTTCTTTGAGAACAAACTAGGGTCCAAATTGCTTCTGCCAATTTGGAAAGCTGGGCAAACGTTTCACTGCGGGATGGATAGCAGGACCATTTTAGACAGGAGGACCAAGTCAACCCCAGGAGGAGCTCAGGAGGACAGAAATGGTCCTGTCTTGGTGATGGAATATGCTCTATTGATGGGAGTGCCAAAATACACTTGGGTTTGGACAAGTGTGCTGTATAGCTACCAGAATGGTAATCCTGCTGACTTGCATAAATATAGAATAGACTGCCATATAAGTCAGGCTTGAGAGACGCAGCAAGTGAGTTACGGTTCTACAAATGACAAGCAGTAGATATGCCATCTTGCACTCCGAAAACCAAGCATGACCATTTTGAGACAAATGGATAATACGCACACACTGACACACACACGCACACAATGTCCTCAAAAGTTAAGAGGTTTAAGAGAGATTCCAAAGTACCAAGAAAAGCAGAACAGCAAATAAGGAGACACAGAACAGACGCAGAACTTAAAATACTTCAACAGTATTCCACAGAATAATGCTCTTCTCAGAAAGCACTGCTGATATGGGATTTAACCTGCCAATGTCTTACAACAAGGCAAGCACTGTCATACATGGAGGCATTGTCATTCATTTTTCATTTTCAAGTCAATCGAAAATACTGAAATAGGGCTGAAAACTTTGCATATCAAAAATAACACAATAAACACAATATACAAACGGACCCATGACTGTTCAGGTCCAAAAAAAACCAAACAAATACATACAAAGACTTTGTTTGTGGCTCTACTGTAGAACAAAGGCGGGCCTGCAGCAGGACTGATCCCAGCGTACACATGGGACTGAATGTATCTAATCTTAATGTGTTACTGTACGAAGCTACTTCCCAGCTTGCTGTGGGATAAGGGGTCTTTGTTCATGCACCTAGGTGGGAAACTATTACAGCCACTAGACAGATGTGCTTCCTTTACATAGACACAGGTGTACATTCAGATTGCCACAGCAAAAAAAATCTTCAAAAAATGTCATGCCTCCCAGTAAAAAAGCAGACCCAACCCCTTCCCAAATGTCTCGCACTCACCAGCTACGCAGACATAAACACAGTGAAAGACAGAGAAGCTACAATCAAAGGTTGGTACTGATGTCAAGTACTGTAAATGATTGTCTATATCTTTTTACATGTCGTTAATTTTATACTGTGTCTATCTATAAAAGTGTTGAAAATAAGAAAAAATGCAGATATTCAACTAAAAAGTCTGACTAGAGATCCTTGAGAGGTGCCAGTTTATTAAGTACACCTCGACAATCTAATGTAATCCAATACAGCAGCGCAGAAATAACTCTTATCTTTGTGAAGTGTATCAGGTTCAGTTTTCGTTGACACTGTGTTGACTCAACTCTCTGGTAATTTATTAGGCCGTGAACTACATCTCCTTAAGAGGTGTTCTCTAATGTTCTGTCTACAATCATTTACATGCTGGGAGCAGAATATCAGCCTCTCACTGTGATGCTTTGTGGCTGGTTTGTTGACACTGTGTCAGAGAGAATCAACAGGGTTTCTGATGACACAGTGTCAACAAAAGTGAACATTATAAGCTTCACAACGCTATATTGCAGCACTATTCTGTTACTGACAATTTACTACAGGGTTACCGTATTAAACTGCATTAGACTACGCACACCGACCGCTCACAAATAATCCTGTTTACTTGACGGAAAATATCCTTTTGATTACCCGGAGAAATGATGTTTGCCCAAAGAAAAATGTCACAAGATCTGTAATGGTGTTCAGGACACATCCTGTAGACACCTCCTGTACTCCAAATGATTTCACTGGAAGAATCTGTAGTTTACCAGCATAGAGAAACTGTCTTAATTGCTTTAAATATTGTGTTTTAATGTGCTTTTAAATATCAGACAGTCTTATATGATTTTGTAGAAGTCTTTGTGTGTTTCAACTAAATCACAAAAAATAGCATTGCAAGAAGAGGTGGTTTGAACAGCCTAAATGCAGGTGCAATTTCATGCCAAAACATATACCAAATTGCACTGCACCGCCTGATCTGCATTAACACAAACTCATCTGTGCCACTCCACCCATCTTAGCATAAGCAGATTTGTTTGGAGCAATGAAATTACCAAAGGTGCAAAAATGGCCTGAGAGTAACGGCATTGCTGCTTCCGCTGGCTTTGCACTGACACATTTACCACACGTGTGTGCTTGCTTGCACCACATCAGGTTCACATTAGAGCCTGTTATGTCCGATTAGGCATCAAGCTGTTTATCTAGGGACGCTAACAGGAGCAGCCCAGCATAAATATACTTGGAGCAGTGACACATTCACAAAATACAGCAAAACCTTGTCAGAAACAAATGCACGTTTTCTGTCTCTTGTCCATCTGAGAGGCCAGTTAACAAATACACATTAAATGCATCTATAAAAATGTAAAAAAGACACACTCTTTATTCAAATCACGGCAATGTTTCCCAGAGTGTGAAAAAGCCATCATACAAAGCAGAAACACAAGGGTTTTTGCCGCTGGCGCTGACACACTTACGTTCCCAGGATGTCTTTGAAGTCATACTGATCCTTCACATCTGTGGTCCTCTTTTTCCAGGGATGGCAATCGTCACCCAGTGGCATCTTCTTGTTGTTACGGTCAGAAACAATACTAGTGAAGAAAAAGAGGATAAGGACGAAATGCTCATTAGTACCAACAATTTAACTGCCTCCATGCTCACTTTTGTTATATGGTTGATTGTCTTAACGTGAATTTAAAATAATTTAGATTTATTATAACTTGGATTACTGGTTTTCCACTTACAGTATGGAATACATGATATCAAAAAAATACATCTGACATAAGAACATCAAACATTTGCAGCTGCTAAAAGTCACATAATGAAGTGAAGTATCTGACTAATTGTTTACCACAATCAAATTTCATGATGCCGAAGGGATAACTTCTGTTTCACAGCTTCAGGCAATGAACTGTCCAAAACTTACCAGTGACGATGTTACAACCAGCTTGACAAACAGACTGTTGCAAGATCTGGTCAGTCTGTTACATAGACGGTTGCATGTGTCTCAGGTGACTAAAGAATGTGGTAAATCCTGCTTCCTCTCTAATACAATTTTCACACACAAAACATATCGTATGACACAGGGTACTGGACACAGTGCTCAGGCTGCATTTGATCCATTCTGCTGAAATACCTGCCACAGGTAAATACTGGGTCCCTGTTTTTTATGAGAGTCCCGCATCTGTAACTTCATGGTGGTTGTATTCCAGCGTCATTCAAAGTGGCTGCTGCAATGTTGTAGTTACCTTGAAGGTTTTGGTCTGGTGTAAACGTACAAAATTTCTTTTGTTTATTCGCACATTATGAAACGTTCTGTCCTGTAGTCAAGTATCTTTATAATCAGAGTGGAATTTATGGTAGAGGCCTTAAAGTCAAGGCCAATATCTGCCAGGTTAATAAGTAAACTATAGTTTCACTGTAGTGACCTGATTGTTGCTGTAGAAGTATGTGGTATACCACGGTTCACCTTTTTATACCACAGCCAAGCAGTGTCAGAGAGGCATAAAACACTGGTTGTGAGCAGGGCTGTGGACCCAGGTCACATAACTCAAGCTGACTAATTCCTAAGAACAGCAGTTTTTCCCTGGTGCTTACTTTGGTGTAATGTTATCGTCAATCTTACAATGGTATTAAACTTTAAGATGAGCTTCTGTCTGGAGAAGCACACTGTGCTGAGCTTGTGTAATGCTCAAGTCTAAGTGAAGTGATATGAATTAGCTTTGCAAACTGGGCCAAATGAAACATCATGTCAGGGTATGAAGTATAAAAAACACACATTTAAGAGTTACAAAAAGACACTAACAATGTTAATTCTTTGGTCATTTTCCCATGCTCACTTTTGTCTCTCAGGAGAAGTTAATGTTCAGATGTTTGTCCTCCCCATACTCTAAAGAGCGGGAGTGATCACAGAGGACCCTGCTGTCATCGCTATCATCATCTAAACCCAGAAAGTGCCTATAACTCAAGACCTGGAAGACTAAAATAGCCCTGTTCATATCAGCATGCCTCTCTCCTCCTCTGTTCCTGCTGCCTGCCTGGCAACTTCACAGTCTGTCTATATGAGATGATGTAACATATTGTTCTGGATTGTACAACAGCCATTTTGTTAAAGACAATATAATAGCACAGTTAATCGTTTCCCTATCAGCTCAGGGTCTCACACTCATTTAACTGCTGAATTGTGTGTATGAGTGGCATTAAGCGATAGACGGGGGGACGCTTAATACTGCTGATATCTCAGAATAAATGTTAATAGGACATGGCCTCTTCTGGCTGCATTGAGGTGCAGTCACTGATTGGTGCACACACTAGATTCATAGATTCTCACATGTGCCATTTCTTATGCACACACACTTACACAGAGACACACACACAAATGAGGTGGCCCTCTCGCTGCCTTCACTAATGTCAGAAGTCGGCTTCATACCTGTCGTCATGGAAACTCAAAGGAGCTGCTATGGTATCAGAGAGTCTAAATTGCTTTAGTGTCTAATGGTAGGTGGCAGCTAAGGTGGAAATCATTCTGGTGACTTCGATGGCTGGCTGATATATATAATGATATATGATCAGGTATACACTACATACAGTACAATTCATTAGTTATGCTTCCGCATGACAATAGATGAGGTATTGTCTCATATTAAATGCTGTATTAATTCACAGATGGTGTATTTTGGTGGGTACTTAGACCATTTTCAATTCATGACTGGAGGTAAAACTTTCTGTGCATCTGGTATACATTTGCTGAACAATGTAACCAAAAGTACAAGGGACATTTACATTGATATCTGAGGCATTCATCATTTCCTCCACTGCATTTTGCATGCCATTTAAAGCAACTGAAGTAAAAGGAAGTATCTCTAAATTAGGCTTGAAAAAGCAGCATGCAAAGTAATGTGCTTAGAGGAAGCAGTAAGAGGAAGTCCAGTCAAATGTGCGTAAAAACTTTGCTGGTAAATCTGCCGTAGCGAGACCTCTGTTCCTACAGTAGTCTAATAACTACTGTAGGGAACAAACAAACAATACATAGTAGACTGTAACTCTATTCCTCAGGACATCTTCAACTTGACACCAGCCTCTTTCTGTGGAAATTCAGGATCCATTACCAAGCATCCCCCCCCTCCCCCAAATGTTTTCATTGAAAAATGATCTGGAGTAGGTCAATGTGTACTAATCAGTGTCTGATTTTTGTGCTAAGAATCGGCTGATTTCGGTATGTTCTGGCATGTTGGGATTCTTTGGGCTCTCCAATGTCTGCTTGGGAGGAGAGGATTTTGAGTTTGTAGTGATGAAACTAGCTGATTAGCTGGTCAATACAGACATATTTTTATCATTTACTAAGTAAAAATACTAATCACTTGCTGGTTACAGTCTATTGAATGTGAAGATTTGCTTGCTTTTCTCTATTTCATATTGATTTAATGGAAAATACTTTTCAGTTACTGGTCAGAAAAAGCTATTTCAACAATTACTTTAGGCTCTGGTAAACTGTGACGGAGACATATCAGTATTTTTGGCATTTTATAGACTAAATGATTAATTGATACATTGAAAAGTTGTATCGAAAAGGATTAATTGAAAACAAAAATAATAGTCGCAGCTCTAGCCTTGTCTCCTGACCAGCATTATTTAGAGTAGTAACCTTTAGGCTAAAAATAACTGCAACAGCACAAGACCGGTTTGAGGACACTGAAGCCGGAGAAAGAGTGAAAACACCTCTCACATACTGCTTGTTTGTAGCATCTCACCTTGCTCATAATGGAGATTCATGGAGATTCATGTTAATGCATGCACTGAGAATGGGTGATATTGGACATCAAAGCCATTTAAACATCAAAGTCATTTAAAATCTATGAATGCATCAACCTTTGCTTGTCATTGGCTGGGTTCACGATAGAAGTCTGCAGGTAGAAACTGTGCACCCAGGAAATACCAACATGCACATAAATCTCCTTCATGACACTTGGAATTCACTTCAGTGGCACAAACATCTGGATGTGTTTTACAAAAGGCAACTTTACATTTCAAATAACACATTTCAAGAAACTGGAGCTTTAAGGACATTGTCAAAGTTGAGCAAGGGGGTTTGGTTTTCAAACAAGCAAATGCTATAAACAGCAGAATAAGGTTCAAGTTCAAGACACGCAGGGGCAGATGGGGGCAAGTTTTAAACATGTGGGAGAGTAGAGGAGAGACACATGCAGGTATCGTATGAGCATGTAGAGGGCAAAAAAACCCAGCCCCTCCATGTCCACTGATGACATGACTTTTGGCCGGTGGGTGAAGATAAGCTGCTCAAAACCCAAGAAGCAACAGGATTGAAGAGGCTTGAGATAGGGGGGATGCACAATACCATAACCACATTCCCTGAGTAGTATGCGACATGCAGCATTCACGCCTTGTTCAAGGTTTACACAGAAGAGAGTCGCTGTACTCACTGGTTTCCCATTCCTGTGATGTGCAGTAGACAGAAGAAACACACACACACACACACACACACACACACACGCACGTCCACAGTTAAACGTGACAAACAGACCTGTAGTTAGTGGTGTGTTGTTTGAGTGTGAAATTTCGTTTGCAATGGTGTTAGAAGGTTTGCGTACGCACACACATACAGAATCAAACATACAAACAGACAAACTTATATTAAATCTAGATATATATCTGAAGTCTAACTAAAACTTGACCAAACTGAGCTCTTGAACACTAATCCTCTTGCTTTCTCTACACTGGGTGGCCCGTGTCTCCACAAAAGAGCTGATCACAGACTGACACAGTAACGAGTTGACTCTTTGTGTCTTTAAACACTGACAAATATTGATTTTGGCTCGCCTTTACTACCATTATTTCATATCTCAGCAGACAATCTATGGCACTGCTCCAAACTGTGAGGAGTTCTGCTGCCTTAACTCATGCCAAAGGACTGCTTTCCTGCTGAAGCACATTCACTACACAGGAAGCCAAATAGCTTTTGAAACGATCGGATTTTACTCCTCATTTTCAGGGGCTTCGGTCATGGCTACATCTATGATCTTTTAATGCCTTCAGAGCACCAATCTGAAATCTGGCCTGAAGACCAAAGCTGTCTTTCTCACATCCAGCTGCTAAATCACATTTCAAACAGTATAATGCATTTGTGAAGGACAGTAACCCCCTCCTCCCAGCATTTGTTATCATTTACCTTTACAGCTTTATTGTCTCTTTGGGAAATCTGGCGTATCTCAGGAATTTGTAGAAAAGCAGAGAGATATGCACATCCACCAGGGTGAAATGCATACGCAGCTCAAAGACACTGGAGACGGCACAACAAAACTCCATTCACATATTTAGTACAACAAATAAAAATGATTCACTGGGTCAAACGGTTGGGCTGATGTGGTGGGCGAGTGCAACACATTTAAAAAAGCATGAACACAGAGAGAGAGCAGTGAAGAGGCAGTTTGTGCTTCCCTGTCTATGAACTTGTCGAGCAACATTACAGGAATCAGAACACCCATCCAACTAATCTACACCATCTTTTCCTCAACAGATGTTTATGTATACAAAACTGCATGCCCCCCCTAAACCCCATTGGCTGGCTGATAGATTTACTAACAGCAGTCTGATTGGTCAGCTAGTGTCGGTGACGCACACCAAATCTCCTCTCAAAGTGAGCTTATTAATTGATAAGCAGACTTCTCCTCACGAGATCCCATAGACGGGAGAGGTGAGGAGGTGAGAGAGAGAGAGATAGAGAGAGTGGAGAGAGAGACAGAAAGAAGGGGAAGGGGAAATGAGACATGAAGGGAAAGGGTAAAAACTAAAAATACTTATAGGCTAAGCTAAGCAGTGGAAAATTACACATTATGTCATGTTTACTGAGAAAACCTTCCAACCTTTTCTGCTGTAAAAGATGAATAACAACACCGCCACGAGACATAGCCTCGAGATATTTGTAGATGGTTGAACAAACCTGATTTTATTACATCACATTAAGTCAAACAGCAGTCTAGTTGGACTGCTTTGTACGGATGAAGACAAGTGAGCTGTCACTTCAGTCCCTCGCATATTGCCTGTCAGTACCTGATCTCCGAAACTGCAGCTTCAGTTACATGGAGGTCCTCTGGATGTGAGAGTACATCTATCTGTTAACTTCAGCAGCCTCCCCTCTTGGTAAAGCTACATATAGTTTTAAAGTCATTAAACCTCCCGTTAAGAAGCGAAAAGTCCCACTAACCGCGGATGAATTTAAAGGTTAGCTAACGTTTCTCACTGATAAACGCTTCTTGAAAACGCCCCCCCGGCTTGAAACCCCGCTCCGGCATCTTTCTGTCTTTGAGGAAGAGTCAGAGTTAAAGTTTGTGTCATGGCAGCGCGGCGGCACCTTTTCCTACCTGAAATTTAGCAGTCGGTAAAGGTCCAGCAGCCGCGTCCTGTCCGGTGTCCGTCCGTCTCTCTAACTCGGAGCGCTCGCTCACTCTGAATCAGTACTCCGCAGCCTCCTGACGTCACCTCAGGGCAGGACGGCCAAGCGACCAATCACAGCCCGAACTGTGAGGCGCACAGGTAAACAGCTCTGCCACAGCATTGGCCACCTCTCTCCACCTCCGTGCTTTCCTTTGGATTAAAAAAACAAAACAAAACAAAAGAGGCTTGGAGGTGAGCTGGTGTACACCTTTGACAGTGGTTATAATAAATGATTCATAAAAATAAATTAAAACAATTAAGTTGCTCTCAATGTTACACACAGTCCCAAGAACAATTTACAGGCAGATACAGCGAAGAACAAGGCTGAATAAAAATAAAAGTAAAACTATTATGTACATACAAGTAAGTTTAAAAAAAAGGTGTATATATAAATATATAAAAGCGACAATGACCAACAACATGCAATGTCTATAAACAAGTCAAGTGCTCCTGTTAATTGTAAACAAATACAAATTATATAAATATTCAAAAAATGATAAACATGGTGGTGATGACGATTATTAGCAGTTGCAAAATTAGTCATAGCTGTAGCCTGTAGTAATGGCTTCAATAGACATAGTGACACTGGTAATGGACTTGTAGGTATTATCTCTCAAACTCTGGACCACATAATCACGTATTGAACATTTGATCCAGTGTTAAGATGCACAGAGAGAGAAGCTATAGAACTAGTTGTCATTACTAATATCAGCCTGTTACAATGGTAGACTACTAAATTGAATAGATCTTACAGTTTGATCAAAGTGGCCAAATTTTATTTGACCCTGAGAGAGTTTTCTTAACTTGCTGCTTAAGGCTCTTTTAGGCTCATTCATTCGTTAACTTTTGTCATGCTTCAGTTTCATAACTGTCTTAACTGCCTTTTTGTCTTGGTTTTGTTCATGCGTGTTGTATTTTTGGACAAGTGAGTGAGTTGTTTGTAAATTGTTTCATAACAGAATAAAACCAATACCAAATCAATTAAATTAATTAATTAATTTGTGCCGTTGCTTCAAAATTAATCCTAGAATAACGCCCACACCACTGACTTCTCCATGTCCATTCACCCTGCCAGGTGCGCACCACTGAATTCACGCGGTCTCAGCTCGTGGTGGTCTAGTGCTCCATCTAGTGGATTGCATGGCCCCAAACAGGCAAGGTGAAGTTCATGGCAAGTCCACAGAAACCATCTGCCCGAAATTAAGATTAGCGTTGTAGTAAAGACATAGGCCCACAGTAGTCATGGGTTTTGCGCGTCAGTTCAGGGTTTTTAAAAAAAAAAATGTATTTACAGACAATTGTGCCAGTTTTAGTCACCCCCACCCTTTCATTAACATACAAAACCATGGCATTGTACAATTCCAGGTAAGGAAAAGTATACCTAAAGTACACAAAAAGTACACTTGACACTGACTCTATTCCCACCACCTCCACTATTACATTAATGTAGTCTACACACCTGAATCAGTGCGTTACATCAACGCACATCTTTTGGATTGTATCTTGAACATTGCAAATATTCTTTATTCTTCAACTTACTTAAATACTGTGAACTTTTGCACATGCATGGCAAATATTTTTGCACATTCCTGCACAAAACTGTACAGTTCTTTTATTTAAATAACAGTCATACTGTACATATTGTCTTTATCTTTATTTTATAATATTTTTTAATTTTTTTAATTGTTATTTTACATTTAATTTATGCTAGTTGCAGTACTTGCTTTCACCCTTTCTTATATTTTTCTACTTACTATGTTCCTTGTATGTGTAAACCTACTTCTCTGAAAATCAAAAACGCAGGAAAAAAGAGATTTAATTTTTAAACTTCTAAATTTGTGAATAGAGAATTTCTCAAGTAAAAGCAGGGCATTTATAAGGAATGGCCTCTTACTGTCTTCAGAGCTGCTGCGGTGTGTAGCTGCAACCGCCGGAGGGCGCTGTGCTGCAGGCGGAGCTGAGTTTTGGTGCAGTTGGACCCTCTCGCTCTCGTCGGCAGTGAGCTGCCAGTTGCCTAGTGACGAAAAACTATCGACTGCTGCTGATTTCCTGCGTTTTCAAAATCTCATCGCTGGCACTGAGCTAACTAACTAGTGCGAAGTTTCCCCAAACAGACTTCACATGTTCATCTTTATCTCTACAGCGGGAGTATGGGACGAAATAAAACCGTTATCCTAATGTCGAGTAACGTTTCAGCGTTTCACGTCGCGTTATGAAGAAAGATGAATAATTATAGTTTCATCAGGGTCGTCGGGAAAGGGAGCTACGGGGAGGTGCACTTGGTGAAACACAAAACAGACCGAAAACAGGTGAGAGACGAAAAGTTTGTATGGAAGTCAATATAACGTTAATAATTATAGTCGCTTAAAATGTTATAATCACCAGGCTGGACGCTACAAAGACCCCGCTAAGGCTCAACTAAGCTAGCTTAAAGTTAGCTAAAGTCGGCTAAAACCTCACAGATTTGTTTACACTCTTTAGGAGTTAAGAAGCGAACTGTTAACACGTTCAGTGCGCAGGAAAACAAAGTCATATGTTATTAAAAATAATGTATGTTGTTATTTACAGGGCAATAACACTCAACAGTTGCTAAAAGTTGTTTACTGTCTGCAGTGGTCCTTGAAGGGTCCTTGAAGGATCTGAGACAACAGGGACAATTTAATTTAACCTATTCAACCTTAAGAGACTGTAGTTGCATAATTCATAGTGCTGACTATCATGGTGACTGTTATTCCCCTCCTGGAGAAGTTTGTTTGAACTTAAGCCATATAACAACAGACATTATTTCAGGTGCAGAGCTCCTATGTCAGCATTTAATGTCTTGAAAACTACTAATTCATATGTGGATCACTAACTTTGACAATATTTGTGAATCCCAGGACTACATCAGTCATTAACTTTTGCAAAAAATAATGTCATTATGTAAATGTGATCTAAAACTGGGTTCAGTTCATTGCAATCTGTTTGGAAATGCTTCAGTTTCTCCATCTTATGGTGACTTAACACAAATATAGAATGACAAACACTGTATGTTTTACTTAATTCTCTCTCTCTTCATTTTCTTTTTTTCCCAGTATGTTATTAAGAAGCTGAATTTAATCACCTCCTCCAACCGGGAACGTCGTGCTGCAGAGCAGGAGGCGCAGCTTCTGTCCCGGCTGCGACATCCCAACATCGTGACATACAGGGAGTCTTGGGAAGGGGATGACTGCCAGCTGTACATCGTGATGGGTTTCTGTGAAGGCGGTGACCTCTATCATCGACTCAAACAGCAGAAGGGCGAACTCTTACCTGAGAGGCAGGTGGTGGAGTGGTTTGTCCAGATAGCCATGGCTCTCCAGGTACGTTGTAAGATTGAAAGTCAAGGCCATGTGAGGTCAGACATAATTTATCTTTATATGAGTACGGGACATCTGAAGTCACTGTTGTGATTTTGCTTTGCAGTACCTGCACGAGAGGAACGTTCTTCACCGGGACCTTAAAACACAGAATATCTTCCTGACGAAGACCAACATCATCAAAGTTGGGGACCTTGGCATCGCAAGAGTATTGGAGAACCAGAATGATATGGCAAGCACACTCATAGGGACCCCTTACTACATGAGTCCAGAGCTCTTCTCCAATAAACCCTATAACCACAAGGTAATTTGGTTGTCTGCTTTTACTCTGTGTAGTTTATTCATGATTGGTGCTTTATGAATGGATGTCATTTGTTTTCTAGTCGGATGTATGGGCCCTGGGTTGCTGTGTGTATGAAATGTCCACACTGAAACATGCCTTCAATGCCAAGGACATGAACTCACTGGTCTATCGCATTGTCGAAGGAAAGGTGGGTTGTATTTCTTTACATATATTTTATTAGATATTCTGGTATGGTGAAATTTGAATGGTTTTACTTTTAATAAAATATTTATGCTTTCCCAGATGACAGCAATCATCCGTTTGCAAACAGATGAGATGATCAGATGAGTTCAGGGACATTTTATTAGCTCCATGAACATACTGAAGTTGGGAATAGTCTTGTCCTTGTCCCAAATAACCACAGATGAAAAAGCTGTGGGTTTATTGATTGGTATCTTGATCAGGAATTTGATAATTGATTCTCTTCGAGGCAAAATAGTTTCACAATGATTTTTAACATTTTTCTCTTTGTCATCAGCTGCCACAGATGCCCAGTAGGTATGATCCCCAGCTGGGAGAGCTGATCAAGAGCATGCTGTGTAAGAGACCTGAAGACAGACCTGATGTCAAACTTATCCTCCGGCAGCCCTACATCAAACGGCAAATCGCCATGTTCCTGGAGGCAACTAAAGAGTAGGTGGCACTGACAGCAGACCGCCTTGCTGTTATTTCTAATTTCTTTAAAAATATTTATTTCACGCAACAACAAAAAAACCTAACCCGTTCCTTTTTGTTTGTTTTTGCTGTCATTTCTCTCTCCGTATACTTCAGTTGGAATCATTTCTATTCATTTCTGTCCCCCCTTTTTTGTTGCTCCCCTGCCACAGTGAGCTGCTAGCATTAAGTAGAATGATAAATATTTTCTCAGATGTTTATGTTTGCCTTGGTTCTTACCAGAAAAACTGCCAAGTCGAGAAAGAAAGCTGTGGGTGGCAGTGGTGATTGTAGGCCCAACAGTGCATCGTCTGTGGTGTCATCTCAGCCGAAACCTGAGAGAAGTCCCCAGCCCGAACCTCTAGCCAGGGTGAAACGGGTGAGTGGAGAATAGCAAGGCCAGTTTAACACCAAAAACTTTAATTATAATCTGTAATAATACTTCAGATATTTTAGAACATTCCCATTGTAACTTGTGATGTTTTTCAGTCACTCAGTATTGAATTACTGTGCTGTCACTTATTGAAATGTGTCCTATGGTTTTCTTACATTTCTTCTATTATATCTTAGAATAGACTAATAGTAATACACAGGTATTTTGTGTTATACTCAAAAATGAAGTTGTCTTTTACCGCATTTTATTTTGCCAACTCAGTTGTGCCAGTTGTTGAAATAAAATGCTCTCCTAATCTCCTTAGTGGATTGTTTGCCATTTGGATATGGCTGTCATAGGTGGTAATGCATTGGCCAACTTGAACAATGTCAGTTATAATGAATGCTAACAGTGGGGTTCTGTGCTTGGTAAATAGCCAGCGATAAGGACAACTGGTATTAATATTTGTACACTTAATGAATCTGATTGGGACATTTAATAAATTCACATTTCTTTTTGCTTTCTCAATAAAAGTATTTCTACTCAGTCACCGTAAGCAGTTGTTGGGGTATTGTTTCTGTGGTAAAAACATAAATTTTTTTCACTTTAGTACAGTAAAGCCAAGCAAGTGTTGTTGGATTGAAGTAGCATTGTGTAACCTTTTAGAGCTTTTATTTTGACACATAATCAATAGAAAATGTATAACGTTCTTACAGCATTATCTTTACATTCATAATATTGAATCCAGGTTTTCCAATTTGCCATGATCAATCCTGAATTAGTTCCGTTATTGTATATTTTATCTCACTATGTGTGTGTAGATTTATCTTGCTCATCAAAGTAGTAAGATGTCAAAAACAGTCCAGTGGATTTCTCTGATTACTCTACAGATGAAGCTTAAGTTCTGATGTCCAGCAGGGAATCGTCAGTGTTTATTATGGTTTTTCTTTTTTCTTTTCATCCTCAGAAAGAAGAGAAGTCACAACATAAAGTTCGGAATGGCGTCACAGACTGCACTCCAATCCAAACACCTCCACCATCCAAACCCCCTTCACCTGATGCTCTCAAAGCCAGCATCGCATCCCTGGCAACCATCAGCAACATTAATATTGATATCCAACTGCAGGAGGACGAGGACCTGATGAAGGGACAGGTGCAGGGGCCCCAGTCAGTAGTGTCTCATCACCGGGCAGGTAATGAACCTGTGGCTTACAGTGTGTACAAAGCCAGCAAGGGAGGAGGGAAACCAGATCTGTCTCCCCCTCCTTCCCCTGGTAAGCCCCCTCTGAAGTCTGTATCAGGTGTTGGCAGGAGGGGAGGAGACGAGAGGAGGGCATCCAATGGAGTGTTAGACCTTCATCCACAGGCCACGCCACACCCTGGGGATACATTTTCTGTCTGTGGGGAGAAACAGATGACAGATGTGGATGATAAGGATGATACGATGGAGTTACTTAAAGAGGCTGACATGCAGAACCCAAAACTCGAAGTGGAGACAGAGGCTGGTTTTTCTATCCCTGAGAGAAAATCTGCACCCAAATCCAAAATAGAAAATATGGGAGTGGTTGTGGAAGTGAATATGGACAATAAAAATGACACTGTTACCCTTCTCAAAGGAGCTCCGTCACAACACCATACCTCAGACATCCAAGTAAGTGCTCTTAGTAAATAGCAGTATTTCTGTTTTCATATCAAGTATTCTTGTCTATTTGTTTACGTGTGTTAATTTGTGTCTTTGCAGGAAAACCTAGAATCTACTGAAAAGCTGTTAGAGCCGTTCCCTCCAACACTGGTGAGCATTAACATTCTTGTACTCATTCTGTGAACTCTTGCCAGAATAAAGCCCATAAGCAGGCTGTGTAGCACTGCTAACATCCACAAAGTTTTTCTTGTATTGTGGGGAAATTTTTGCCACAATGGAAAAAGTGTAATTATGTCTGTTCAGGAGCCTGTTCAGGAGGAATCTCCCTTACCAGCCAGTAAGCCGGGGCTGACCTCTCCGTGCCAAACTCCCCAGTACTTTTCATCAGAACCTTCTATATCACAGCAGCACAGAGGGAGGGATGTACGACGGACACATGGGGAGGACAAGGTAAAGATACAGTCAGTGATGTTGATTAAATTAAGCTTAATTTTTTATATATCTTAATGTTCATTTATCTTTTTTTCCATCTGCTAGTCCAAGGTGGCTGTTCCTAGACCTTTACCTCCACCTCCTGTTCAGAGCATAGCTGTAGAGGGGAGGAAGAGGAGCAGGAGGAACACAGAGAGCAAGAAAGCTAATGTGGCTGCAACCTCCACATCAGTTAGTTCCTGTACGGACGGATACTTACCACTGTCACAGGTGAAAATGCTCCTCCACTCGCACACTGTGTACAGCCACATTACTGCAAAGACGTGTATTTCTGAATATCCATTCTTTTCATTTTCCACATTTTCATTTTTTTTTATCTTTGTAAAATAATAAGCTGTTTTAACATTTCTGCAATTATTTTTTCAGTAAGTGTAAATCACTTGAGGCCATAGTTTGTACAATTTTATATTGAAAGTTGAAAAGAGTACAAAACTACATTAAAAACATTGTTTCTGTCCTAATTCTTTTTGTGCTCATGGCTAATGGTTTTGGTATACTGGACCATTCTTGCTAAAATCAGCAGATGCTATTTATTAATCACAGAAAATGTGGGTCAACTTTATTTTCAGGATCGTCCTCTGTCTGCCAGAGAGAGGAGAAGACTGAGGCAGTCCCAGGAGAGTGCCAGCCAACCAGGTACTTACTGTCTTCTCCTCACTAAAACCAGAACATTGTAGTTTGACCCATAACAAAAAAAAATACCAAAGTTGTAGGAGGTTTGAATAAAGCAATGAAAAAAACCCACAAAACAGTAATTCTAGAAAATGCACTTGCTTATATACACACATATACACTTAATGGCACTGGGAAACAAACACACTTGTGGACATTTTAAGTATTATTACAATAATCATACATACAGCTTTACAATATAAATACAGTTTATAAAAATTTTCCTGCTCTTTCCACAGGTGTTAGTGTTGTAAGAAGGGCATCTTATGATGTCACTTCCACAAAGGATGATCACTACAATGCCCCGGTTACCAGATCTGTTTCAGACACTATCACTGAGACCAACAGTAAGGTACTGACACCCCATCACTGTGACGTTCAGTTGTACTTTGTACAGTCGTTAAAGGGGAACTGCACTTTTTGAATGTCTACCGTTGTGTCACAAAAGGCTGGATGTGCCATGTGAGGCTGATCTAATAATGTTACAGTGAATTCAAAACAGAAGTGTCAAAACTTGGGTCACAACAGTGGGATATGTTACATTACAGCAGGAGAAGTTGCCGGAGCGAAGGTCAGACGAGGATGAGTGCAGCTCATCCACGAGTTCCACAGAACGTTCAGAGGGAGACTGCAGGGAGAGGTGAGAGCACAGAAGACAGGAGAAAATAGTCACCACACTGCTTCGCTATTCATATGATTAGCTCTTATATTAGACATCTGTGTTAACATATTTGCTGTTTCATGTTGAGTTGAGTTTTGCTGTGTAATACATGATTTATGGGTCATCTGCAGGAAGGCTGAATCCAGCGACATGCAGGATTTAGTCCATATGATGACCCAAACTTTGAGAATGGATATTGGAGATGGTGTGAGTGAGGTGGACAAAGGCAGATTTGGCTCTACTGCACTGCCAGAATTTAAACTGAACAGGAAGTACAGGGACACCCTGGTGCTTCATGGGAAGGCTCGAGAGGAAGCAGAGAACCTGTCACTGGGTGAAATACCAATAGGTTAGATACTTTTATCATCTCTATTTTCATCAGTCTGTCATTCTGGAGCTTCCTCGTGTTTAACCAGCTTGTCTCTCCCAAAGGCTCCATGTCTGGTCCAGCCAAGATAAGGAGAGCCATAGAACACCTGAGAACAGATGTGGTGAAGGGTCTGGGGATCAAGCTGCTGGACCGAGTCTTGGAAATCATGGAGGAGGAAGATGACACCAAACGAGAAGTATGATTCTAAAGAAGGAAAACACATCACACCAAATCATACACACTGTACCCGCAAATAAATGCAAAGGTTATGGTTTCCTTAAGTGAAAAACATTGTGCACTTCTATACCAGGAAGTATAATAGAAGTCACAAAGATGTAAAAGCCAGGTGTACCAGTCACATACAAAAATGGCTCAGAGATTTTCTAATGCATTGCTTAGGTCAATGCATTAATTGAATATTTTTTTATATTTTCTTTAGAGTTCTGACATGTGTAAACACACAAAGTGTTCGTTCACAAATAAATAGGGCCCATTGAGACTATAAGTTAGACTGATGTCTTATCACACCTTTGGAATAGAGTAACTTGCCCATGCACAATGTAATCAATTTGTCTGCAAAGTTAAAAACCCACTTTGTGTAGAGGCAGAGTTCATTCACCTGTCCTTTGTGTCCAAAATGATTCACACTTGGCATCCCTTTTTTCTCACTGCAGCTGTGCCTTCGTGACCAGATGGGGGATGAGAAGTACCAAGCATATGCTGTGATGGTGAGGCAGCTGAAATTCTTTGAGGACATTGCCCTCAAGGTTTAGTGAAAACGCTGTATACAAGGGAGCATACACATTTGCATTTTCCACGACTCTAATTGTGAGAACGTGTTCACCAGAGACAAGCATCTTGACAGATCTTTTATAACAGGAAACTTCGGGAGAAATGTTTGTTTTCATGTAGAAACTTGTATTGAAGAGAAAACCGGTCAATATTGTGCACGAGGATTGCATTGAAGATCACAAGATTTGTTTCCTGCCAACAGACCACCCTGCTTGTGTGGCATTGCCTCTCTCTTCCTCTTGTCTGCATGCAAATGATCATATATGCTTGCAGGTTTTGTCATGGAATTTCTACAAATACAGCTGCCCTTGTGCGAGCAATCTTATGTAAATAACTAATTTTTTTTTTTATCTCATTCTTTAAACTGAATTTGTAATTAGTCCTGTAATTTTCAGCATGCCTATGCAAAGATTTTGAGTCATGTAAAAGCACTCGTCTTTCTACTTTCTGTAGTGGATACTCATTTGTTTAGTTATATTGCAAGCCAGAATTTCACTAATTGTTTTACCAATGCTGTATCTTTGAAGACACTAGATCTCACTTCTGCTGGTGTATTGTATTTTCTTAAACACAAAACAATGTAATGTAGATGCATTGTAGATATTAATATTTGAATTATTTCTAATAAGTCCTAAATGTATTTTTTTGTTTACACCTATTTTCCATAATGTAACAAAATTTCAACATTTCATTGACACAGACAAAAAAGGCACTAAATAAGTAATGCATGTTTGTGCACAATAACAAACTCAGTAAGTCCTGCAGGGAAAAAAACAATTCTAAATACAAATGAAACGTCCCATTTATAAAACATAGATAGTATCAGATGTTTATTATTTGGACACGTAAGTATTTCATTATTGACTGATAAACACTGTAACAACGTTTTCTTCCCAAATGCTTCAAATGTGAGTTGTGAGAGAGACAAAATTCAAAATCATTTCCAATATAAAAAAGATGTATTAACAGCCAGG
The DNA here is from genome assembly GCA_003416845.1 of Oplegnathus fasciatus. Classification (NCBI taxonomy): domain Eukaryota; kingdom Metazoa; phylum Chordata; class Actinopteri; order Centrarchiformes; family Oplegnathidae; genus Oplegnathus; species Oplegnathus fasciatus. The sequence goes on from NTHP01000738.1 coordinate 129,338, forward strand.
CAGGGATAGCTCTGAGTTATTTGTGCTTCTTCTTCTTGAGACTTTCCTGAGGTTTTTGGCTGGACTCCCCGCTGGTCTCTGGTACAAGTGGCTGCCAGGACAGAGGGTTCTGTCTGTACATAGGCCATGGAGGCAGGGTCAACTAAAGTCAAGGACAGAAGCAGAAGCAATTATATAATGTTGGTTTTTGTTTACAGTCCCCCATAAGACGTCTTTACATGGTGTACAACCACAAGACAGCCAACAATGTGCAAGAATTTTGTCCTAATCGATTGCGTTGTCTTGTGTAAAAAGACAAGTGTACAATGGCAGAATCCTCAGTTATCTATCTTATCAATATATTTTTCCTTCCTCTCAAATAAAGCAGACCATAATACAAAACAACTTACCACACAGGACACAGCAAAACCAGCCAAGACTATGTACACTGTCCACCCAAACTGTTCAATGATCAGACCATACACGAATCCAATCACCTGGAAAGATATTACAAATGGTATCAGTGAACATGATTACAGGTAAAAACGCAATGTCATCAGAGTGGGATGTTTTGAATTGCTACTTTGCATTTGTTATGGTTAGTTACCGCTGAGATGAGTATTATTCCTTGGAAAATCTGTTCAGCCAGCTTCTGGCCTTTATAATCCTGTAACGCAAGAGACAGGGAAACATCATTTAAGCCAGAGGATTGCAAAATTGGAGGCGGGCCTCCTCACGGGGAGGCTCAGTGAATGGAAGTGACAAAATATTACATTAGTTATCGAAATCACATCGAATAGTCTAAATGTGTGTGATTTGGTTAAAGAGACAGTTCAGAGATACAGTAGTTTTGGGCAATTTTACTGTTTTCCCACTTTCCCAGAGTCAGAAACTAATAAATGCCTTAGGACAGACCTTTTTTATGCATTTGTGTCTATATTGTAATCTGAAGTTATGCCAAACAGCAATATTAGGCTATCTGGGCTCAATTGTTGAGTGTTTATGGGATCAAATAACATAATCATGAACCCATAGGCATCCAGGAATTGAGCGAACTAAGCTTTATCTGAGGGGAGGCCCACAGTGTCAGACTTTGAAAACCCCTTAGCAACATTAATTAACACTGAATCATTTCACATTGAGGTAAGGAGGGTAGCGGGTCCACCTGTGGACAATAAATAGCTGGTTAAACTTTGGTGTTGCCTGATAGCTTTGTTTAACGTTACATTAATTTTAAGAGCAGGTGAAATAACGCTAACGAAAAAACGAACTTCCTGATGATACTGGCGTTACAACAACAAGCTAACGTTACTAAACAACTTCCATCGTAGTCCAGTCATAGTCGTGCCAAAATATGAGCCAACAACTAACAAATGGTGATTTAGGTTCGTATTTGATATGTGACTCTAAAAGCTACAATGGATCAGAAAACTGGTTGGTTGGTTGGTTGGTTGGTTATGCCTTTGAAGGATATCAAAACGTTAGCTAGCAGCTGTTACCAATGTAGCTTACCGTTAATTTAACCACTGCACTGGCTAGCTATAGAATTAACGTTAGCTTGATAGAAAAGCATGAATGAACGGCTAGCACGCAGTTCCAATTATCTCTTACCATATGCGTGGGGATGGACTTGAACACAGACAGCATCTTTCCACTTTAATTAAAGCATAAACGGACTGAATTTGGTTCAAACGGCTGCAAACCGAAGCAGTCTAACTTCCGGTTTCAAAAAGATACGTCGTGCTGTGAAGGACCTAAAATGACTGCCCGTCAATATGGCTAGCTACATTTAGCTATTATATTTTAAGCATACAATTTTTACCTTGTATCTTTAGTCATTAAATCACATAAACATACTGATTATTACTTATTTACTGGAAACAGCAAGCCAATGTAATTTTACAATCAGGCAAACGCACGGGCACCTATTACTACGTGCAACTGTGATAGCGGATAAACTTGTTGATGTTGAGTTGGCAGTTTGGCTCCAGCGTTAATTACTTTTGCTGTCATATTTGGTGTCTTTTAAGAGCTGACTTCACCTGCGCTGTGTAACGTTATATTTTAAATTTAAGCAGATGAACACACAGCTAAAAGCCACCAGTTTGCTGACAGTCTGGTTGTGTGTTTGTGCGGTGGTGCGGCAGCAATTCGGGTTCACCTCAGTCCTCATTAGCTAACCAGCTAATACAGCTTTGGGCTGCCCTCAGATAAACTTTGAGATTTTTATCTGTTTTTATATTTTTTTATTTTTATCAGGCGTGCTGGAGGGACGGATGAGGCCATTGTCATGACACTGAGGAGAGGTGAGTCAGTTTTGGATGAAACGGCTGCTTATTTGCATCTCTGAAACATGTCTGTAATTATGCATTATGTCTAGATAGTACTGTATAGTGTGAATGGAAAACAATAATTAAATAGAAACTGGCAGAATAATACTGAGGCAAACTGGCTGACATTTACATTTAGTTAACATTACTTCCTTACAAATGTGTGGCTTTCACAGTTCCCACACTGACACTGTTTCTCTGTGTACAACAGCTGTTTTAATATGAGCTCTTGTGGCTTTCAGTAAACGTGGTCATCCTTGTGCTGCTGGCTGTGGCCTTCCTGATCATAGTTCAACGAAATCTCCTCAACCTCAGTGACTTTTTACGCAAGAAAAACCCAGGTATGCTTATCTTTGCGCTGGGGAGGTATGTGTCAGCTGTGTGTCAGCTCCTTTACATGTGGGGTACACTTTCTCCTTAGAATATCTAGTGTGTTGTGTGTATATATCCAGTGCATTAAAATGAAACCATGGAAGCAATTTATGAAACCCTCCCAAATCTGTCTTTATCCAGATGCGATGCTGATTCTTCCCTTTGAGGCGGAGTTGTCTCCAGACCTCAGACTAGAGTCGGTGAGGAGAGGAGAGGAGATCCCTGTCCTCATCACTGCTGCTGAGGAAAGACTCGGTGCTGTGGTTGCTGCCATGAACAGTGTCTACCAGAACAGTAAAGCCAGTGTCGTCTTCACCATAGTGACCCTGAATGACACGGTGGATCACCTAAAGTAAGACAAGGAAGCACGTCTGTCTTGCTACACCATGCATGCTATTAAATTGCCTCAGGCATAATAATGCAGGTGTCTTTGTCTATACTAAAGCTAAGAGGAATTTGTGAAATGTTAATCGAATTGGATTTAAATAACCATTGTCTGAAGTAACTTTTTTTTGTTTGTTTTACCAACAGAGTTTGGCTTAGTCAGACAAACCTAAAAAATGTCAAATATAAGATAGTTATTTTCAAGCCTGAGCTTCTCAGCGGGAAGATATCGAAAGATCCTCAGACGCTGGAGGCTGCAAAACCGGTGAGAAACTGAATGTTTTTTCACTGTCCCCGTATAAATATTCATGCAACTGTTTACTTATGTTTGTCTCTTGCAAACTTTGTTTGCGTGGTCTGTTTTTCAGTTGACTTTTGCCAGGTTTTATCTACCTGTATACTTACCCGAGGCAGAGAAAGCTATCTACTTGGATGATGATATAATTGTACAAGGTAAGACACCACCATAAAGGAAGAGAATGACCTTTTCCATAAACTTAATTAATACTATTTTACAGCTTTTTGACATTCAGCAAAAGTGTTTTCCATGCACCATTTCACTCATTAACTCTCAAAAATATGAATGTTCTTTTGGATCTCAGGGGACATTCAGGAGCTTTATGAAACCAACCTCAAACCAGGACACGCAGCTGCCTTTTCAGATGACTGTGATTCAGCATCTGCTAAGGGCATTGTTCGTGGGGCTGGAAATCAGGTGGGCATCTCTTGCATGAGCTCACTATGTTCAGTTATGTAAAAAANAAAAAAAAAAAAAAGTAAGAGTATCATAATGTGGAATGTTTCTTCGTGAGTATGGTGACACTCGGTTAAATCATGGATCTTTTCCAATAGAATAACTATATAGGATTCCTGGACTTCAAGAAGGAGGCTATCAAGAAGCTGGGGATGAGGGCCAACACGTGCTCCTTCAACCCCGGGGTCATCATTGCCAACCTGACTGAGTGGAGGAACCAGAACATCAGCCGGCAGCTGGAGCACTGGATGGAACTTAACATGCAGTACGTTACTCACACTGGTGAAAAGATGGGTGAATATGAGGCAGTCTTTCCTGCTAAAAAAATCAGGATTTGTTCCGTCTTTCATTAATTGAACAAGATTGTAACCTAGAGGACTCTCTCTATTTGTATTGAGCTGAATTTGTTGCTTTCCTCAGGGAGGATCTGTACAGTAAGACACTGGCAGAGAGTATCACCACCCCCCCACTCCTCATTGTTTTTTACAAACGCCACTCCACCATCGACCCCATGTGGCACGTCAGGCACCTTGGTAAGTTCTGCTTAGTTACTGACGAGGCTTTTTCTCAATGAGCCATTGGCTGTAGGTCAAACTGATTTTACATGTGGACAACCCTGAACAATTAATGTTTTCTCTGGGAGGTTTGTGTGATACTTCCACTTATCCACAATACTGGGCACATGAGTACAGTATATACTTTTATATATTTTTAGAAGCTTTTGTAGAACTTTTAAAGTAATGGTTCAACATTTCCCCCTGCTCCCAGTCATTATGCTGAGCTAAGCCAACTGTCTCCAGGCTGTACCTTCATATGTAACGGACAAATATGAGAGTGGTATCGATCTTCTCGTGTAACTCTTGGCAAGAAAGCAAATATGCCTGCTTCCCAAAAATCCTTTTAACAGACTTTTTGAGGTCATTTGTCTGCTGTAAAAGCATCTAGTCAGTTAAATTGTACCATAAATAGCAACTGACTTCAGAAGCTCTGTTCTCTGTGAAGGATGCAAGTTTTCAGGTTACAAGTATCGACGATCACAGTACCAGAAGGTTAAATCCGTCTTGATTTGAATGGTTTTGGCACCAAACACAATAGACACATTTAGACATAAATCTAAATCATCATATGATGGCAAGACCTTGTTTTTCAGGCACTACAGGAGCTGGAAACCGCTACTCCCCACAGTTCGTGAAAGCTGCCAAACTCCTCCACTGGAATGGACACTATAAGCCCTGGGGGAGAACATCCTCCTTTTCTGACGTGTGGGACAAGTGGTTCATTCCAGACCCCACAGGAAAATTTCATCCTGTACGAAGACACATGGGGGACAACTAAGACTGAAAGATTGGTTTCAGGAATTTTTGACCAGCCAAGCCAGCCCTGTCCCAGTAGGACCACGCCTCGCGATATCTCAGGAACTAAGTAAGGCCTTTTCACTTACCAGCCCTGTACTTGAGTTCAGTCATCCTCCACACATGTAGAGACCTGTGTATTCTCGCATTCCCTTAAACACACAGAATTGACCTTTTTTCTATACCCAGTGCATTTTATTTTTGCTTGGAGCGCTTAAATATTTCACATCTTTAGTCCAGAAACTCAGTTTCCCTTGACTTCGCTTTGACACATGCTTCTCAAAATGTTTCACTAAAGAAGCATAGACTGTTTTCCTCCCTATAAGTGCAGTGTTTCATCCTGAACATGATTAGAGACTCATCTGAAGGATACGACTTTAATACACATGTATGCATCAATGCCAGTCAGCAGTAGACACCTTGCGACGACGTGCCAAGACAACCATGTACAACTTCAAAGTAATGACTCCTTTGTTTACACGCAGCTTAATACTAACCAATTTACTTTATTTGCAGTTTATACAGTGAGTTTACAGTTACCTCTGCTATAACGGTGTAGCACAGTCAACCCCCCCAATCTGAATTGTAATCATATTAGCCGTACAGATGCCTCATGTTGTTACCTCAATTTAATACTTCCTGTGGAAAAGTAATGGATTTTTTTATGCTTAATCGCACATAGGTTTATTTGTCAGATCCCTGTTTTAACATCTTGTAACAGTGGGCTGTGCTGAGTTCAGCATTTCCATCACAATCAGAAAATGCTGTTTAACTCCCTCTGCCTCTATAATTCCATTCTTCTGAATGGCATTGTCACAAATATGAATTGTTAATCCAGTGCATCTACAGTTAATGGTGCACTACCATTATGATTTGTTCCACCTATCGATTAACTATGCCATAAATGAACACTAACTGAGTATCGTACTGCCTCTTATGAAGAACTGTTAACAGTATGGTTTTTAATGACTTTATATGCAGACCACTAAGCAAACTGCACCTCTGCAGAAACTGAAGAACAAAACATTTGCACAAAATTCTCATGCTTTATCCCTGTCAGGATTTTTATACACGAAAAGCATTCACCTTGCTGGTGTAAATATTTGTCATGTTTTGTATAGTACATGAAATAAAACTTTTTATCATTTAAATCTTGTGATTTTATTTTCCAATTATCTGTAATGGACCTGGTATTTTTCAAGATTTGCCATTTCTAAGATTGTGTCCAGTTGCCTGTAATACTTCCTGAAAAGGAATGTAAACCAAGTAAGAGCCACAAGCAGAGAAAATGTAGTTAAAATGTCACTACAGCACAAAACTGTTACAGTTGTAGTGTAACAATAAGACAGCCAGTAAAGGGACATTAAAAAAACAAGACAGATTTAGGCTTTGTAGAGGGTTTATTACATTTATAGTACGTTGTCTATATACAGTATTCTGCATGAACACAATATTACAAATGACCTCTGGACATTTAAAACATCTGGGAGAAGAAATCAGTGGATATATACACAAACACTTAATAAAGTCCATTTCCTGGACTTCCAGGTGCAATTACTCCTAGACAAACAAAATTCAATGGAGTTATCAGCTGAAAAATGTAGTCTAGGATTAACGTTAGTCCTTGTCTGGAAACTGTCCTAAAGAAGGGCACCAACAGCTAGCCTGAGACCACTCAACTGGCCTTTCAAACTGTGATTCTGATAACAAGAGCACCCTAACAGAGACTCTTTACAGCATGCTCACGTATGTTGGCAAATCCAGGTCTACATGTCCACCAGACCACCTGAGCGCAGGAACTAGTTCAGAAACAGTGAAGGCAAAGCTTATTTAAAATCTGTGTTGAAGTCATAGGCGTCGCCTGCTGTAGAGAGGCTGATGTCAATGGGGACAGACTGGAACTGCACATGGCCTCGTGTTTCTGGAAGACAGAAAAAGATGAGATGTTAAAAAAAACAAGGCCTAAAAAGACGGAGATTTTAGTAATAAAGAAAATTAAAGGAACATTTTTAAACAGAATTTACTTTTGAGTGACTCGTTCTGTGGTTTCTCCGGTTCTTCTGTTTTATTTGCCTCCTCAGCAGTTTGTTCAGGCTGTAAGAAAAGCAGATGTTCCAACTATTCAAATTCAAACAATCCTCAAGATACAGAGTGATTTCAATAAAAAAGCTCCAGCCAACTGGATCAGAGTTGGATTAGAAGTCTTCATAAACAATTCAAGACTTGAATTTTTGTCCTCATTTCCAGGAGACCACGCTGCTAGCATTATTTGAAGCAGCTGTGCTGTTTGGAATTTTACCAAAATAACTATTAAAATGACATCTGTAGTTACCTCATTATTCTCATCATTCTGCTCTGCTTCCCTCTCTGTGGCTGCAGCACCAGGTTTTTCTTCAGAGATGTCGCTGACACTCAGCAGGCCTGCAGTCGGGCCTTTAGAGATGAAGCCTATGCTGCTGGCCTGGTTTGGGAATTTAACTCCTAAAAAGGCAAAAGTTGTTTTCAGCAACGCAGACAGAAGTGACTACAATCTTTCAGTAGCTACACCACATTCACGAGTCTACAGTCTAAAACCTCGCTAGTGGCCCTAAGAGGCCATGTTGCTCTTTACACCCTATGTGAAGAAAGTCAGTTGATACAGCTGACTGACCTTCAGTCCTGTTTTTTTTGGAGCCCTTCTTTCTCCCTAATACTTGCAAAAAAGGGGATGCAAACTTTTCAAGTGGACTAAGACAAGGAACCAGGGAACAATGCAGTGACTAACTTTTTGTTCCTTTGCAAGTGTCTTATGTTGTTGTGAAAACTCCCTCATATATAACATGATTTTCAGATATATCATATTCCAAACAAAACATTGAGTTAGCGAATAAGTAGTGTTAACACGTTAGACCTTCAGCAACACTCATTGATAAACGAGACATCTATCTGCTTAACATCGCAAACTACAGCCTGAAAAAAAGAATCAAATTAAACACCAGTACCTTTCAAAGTTTCCTCGTTGCCCGTTTTCAGCAGGTTTAGATCCCAGCCGTTCTGCATCTCAGCGACCACAGCATCAGACATGTAGGCAGGGAGGCTGTGTTTCTCTGGTGCTTTGCAGCAGTAGCTCAGCTTGGCTCTGAGGAAAACACAAATATTCTGTGAGATCAAGTAAGACACGGCACTCCCTGCTCTGCTTTAAGAATTGACATATTTGCAGTCATCCTGGCACAGTGTTGGGATCAGAGTTGGATTAGAAGTCTTCATAATGAAATCCAGAATTGCGTTTTTGTCCTCATTTCCACACTGATGCACTAAAGCTGCCCACCCTTCCAAATCCTTCAGGAAAATACAAACACTCACCCTGTCCAATCAGCAAGGAAAGCTGTGGCAGCCTGCTCTGTGTTAGGGACTCCACCCTTCTGCAGATATCCACGCTTTTTGGCGAACAAGGTTAAAAACTCCAGAGAGTTCCTGAAGTCAGGGACATTATACTGAAGCATGATCTGAAACAATGAGAACAGGTGACCTGGAATGATTAAATCTCTTTAATTACAAGAGAATACTTAAATCTATCCAACATTACTCAACACATCTCTCCTGTGATGGGAACTCGTCCTACCTGGGTCTTGTCACACTGTTTGAGCAGAGTCCTGACAGCCTCCAGCACGCTCTCCAGGCCCTCCTCCACCTGCAGGCTCCTCAGAGCCATAGAGGCTGCCGGGTTGGACGGCGAAGCCACGACTCCTGGGCTGTCTATTAGCTTCACATTCTTTGAGATGTGCACCTCCTGCATGGATCTGAGGGGGTGGTAACAGGTAACATTTGACTATGGGGATAAGCTATAAATAAAAAGAGCCTAAGAAATATATGTTGATATCTTAATTACAACCTAAACAATTCTGCTAAATATGCATTGTGAAACAGATCCCAGAGAAAATACTATTTTAAGCTTATTCATCACTCACTTTGTGATGCCTCTCTTGACACCGGAATTGCACGCTAGGATCTCCTTCATAGTGTTGATGAGACTGCTCTTGCCCACGTTAGGAAAACCTGACGACAATTACACCAAAGATGAACATTGAGGCCATGTACAAATTCAAAGAAATCAACACAATCCCAATTTATACAATATATGTACACCACAGTCCTCATAGAACACAATACTTCATCTAAATCCACAATTGACGTAATATGTCAACATAACATGTCAAAGGAGGTCACTTAAAAAAAGCTGTGCTTACCAACTACGCCCACTCTGAGTGAAGCCTCATTCTGTGTGTTAGCAGCCAGACTTGTGAGAAGCTCAGAGAGACAACTCTTCCCAAAGCAGGCTGCTCCTCGGGATTTGTCCAGGACTTCGTTGGAGGCCACTATCCTGCTCTTCTTGGCTTGCTGATGAAGACCGAACCAGACATGTAAAATTTCTTTCAAGTACCACCCCCAAATAAACTGTTTTTTTTGAATGTGCATTTAAAGTGACTGAAGCTCCCCCCCAGTGTCTTAATACTAAAGCATGCACACATCTGAAAATAGTTAAAAACACATGTTTTTTGTTTTGTTCACAAACACACACGTCAGCTCTGCTTATGACAGAGCCACTTAATGGTGTGATTTGTCAGTTACTCTTGGAGGTTATAACCAGTTATAACAGCACAACAAGCTGCTCAACCTTCTCAGTCCTCCACATTACAACAAGGTATAAACACAAAATTAGCAGCAGTGTGTTCTTTGTGATAAACTAATCCAAACTGTAGGAGGGGAGGAGTGGTAAACACTTCACTTCCTGCCTCAAGCTGAAAAGCTGGACATGGTACCTTTAACGTTCTTTATTGACAGTTGACCCCTCACACATTCACACTGCAATTGATTAAAATTCTGACCATGGAAATTCAAATTATATTGCAACACCATGAAGTCACCAACCAAAAAATATTTTGTTTTTGATCACTGATGTGTAAAATGCACCTACCACTGTTCTGTCCTGGATCTGCGTTGATGCTTTGAACGCCACAACTGGACACTCCAGTTGTAAACACTGTATCCACCTCTCCACATTCTCCTTTGGTACCAGATCTACAACACAGAAAATCGAACACAACAACACTTAAGAGTCCAGACAACCAACCAATGTTTCATTCGAATTCACAACAGACCACAAACCTACTCATCCGTGTGTGTGCTTCACTGTAAATTAACACGGCAGCGTCTCGCGTCCATTTACCTATTTTGTTTAAAACAAAGAGCAGTTTCTTGTTGCCTTCCCGCTGCAGCACCGCCTCCTCCAGCTGTGGACACCTGCACCCCAGTGGGTCACGAGCATCGAGGACCTCTATCACTACATCAGACGCATCAATCACCTGAAAAGGTAGAGAGAGAGGGTCAGGCTGAGGATCATCAGATAAACCGTTCCTTGCTGCAGTAAAACACTGACTGGGATTGTGTAGTTTTACCTTGTTTAATTCAGAGCAAAGGTGCTGCTTTGAGCTCTTGTCTGGGGTAGTCTGTTTCTCTGAATGCTTTCCAGCCTCCTGCTATGGAAACAAGACCCCAAAAACATAAACCTAAGCCAACAGTGCAGTGATAAAATTCTGAATTGATGGAGGATTTTACACATTTTGCCTTTTACCTGCCGGGTCTTCTTGGCCTTGGGTTCTATTTCTTTACTTGCAGCATCCTTCTCCTTTTTCCTCTTCTGGGCTCGCTCCTCTTTTTTAGCTTGTCTCTTTTTCTCTTTTTCCTCTTCAATCTGTGAGACAAAAAACCAAATGTTACATGAATAAGACAGCAGAAATTCTTACATCATTTGGAAAACAGACTGCCAGTGATCCGGTGGTATAAAAAGAAAATGGGACTAAGATCATTTTAGTCATTTTTGGGAGACAGTCTGGCTGTGTCAGTCTGAGAAGTGACACTGCATTAGAAGAGCAGATGGCTGCCAACCTGTAGCCTCCTCTGCTCTGCCTCCCTGAGGACCTCCTCTTTGAAGGGAGCACTGCTGGGCACACCGGGGTCCTTCTTCACTCGTTTGCTCACTCCTTTCTTCTTCAACTCTTTTCTTAGCTTTCTGTTGTGCTCCCGGACCTAAATACAGAACACGAGAATATAACTCCACTTCTTATGGACATTAAAATGAGTCGAGCAGCAGTAGCTCTCACACAGGCCTCGTCGTCCATAAAGTTGTAATTTTTTATCTTTAAAGTTGTGGGTGATAAAGTCAGACTCTTACCTTTTTCTGTATCTTATAACGTTTGGAACATGAGACCCGCTTACTTGCTTTCTTTAACTCTGAAGAGATAAAAAAAAAAAACAGTTTAACGTTGGCTGAATAGTTAGTTAGCTAAACAACGAAGCTAATGCAGACTGACCAAAGGTGGCTGTTAGCCATTAATACAGTTAGCTTATAAACTAGGTGGATTAACCGAACAATAAAACCTTAAATACTTGTGTTTTTATAAGCTCATATATTAATGGGACATCGCAAACACTGTTCACTTACTTGGTCGTTTCATCGTGGAGCTGTCCTGCTGCCAATGTGACTGCACTGCTCTCACACGTGGAGGAGCGCTCAAGTTTGATGTTTTGTCACTTCCGCTTTTGTCAGCGCAGGTTTCGCCCCCTGCTGGGCTGGAGGAGCTGCTTCATCCTGATCCTGTTCAGAGTTCAATAACATGAATGGCTGTGAGGACGCTGTTATTTTATGTATTTGTTAAACTATTCTTGTATAAAAAAATCATTTTCTTAACGTGAAATCTTTTTCACTAAAGAATTAATTATTGGTAAAAACAAAGACGTGTAGTCATTTGAACTCATGCTGACAAATAATTTGAAGACATCACAAACTGACTTGTTATTTAAAATGTGTGTTTATTTAAGGACGGAAAATACAAAAATAATCTATAGCTTCAGCAAGTCAATATCTACATTATCTGACACTTTCATATATATTTTTATTAACATTTTTACTACTCACTTAATTCAAGTATCTGAAGTCTTTTCAGTGGCTTTATTTATTGTTAAATTTGCTGTTGCATATTTGGTGCTTGTATTTTGTTATTTTTTAATTTCATTTGTGATGCAAGTTTAATTTTGTTGCCAAAGACAATGAGAGTAAAAATCTCTCTTGAACTCTTGTACACTGCAATGTTGGTGTCCATGAGTCTATGATACAGTATACAGTATAATCCACATTCTGTGCAGACCACATGTGTGTGTATCATGTAGCTACATGCCATACTGGGTTTATATTTAGGACTTCTATTATTACTCAGATGGCACATTTTCACACAAAGATGCAGAATTCTTTGTTTGGGCTTCATGCAATAATGTCAAAGCTGGTTGGCGTGCTTGCACTATGTGTTACAAGTTTCTCTATGTTTGCTTCAAAGGTGAGAACCACCTGATAAGATTATTATGAGGCCCATATCTAAATTGTCTAACATTTCTTTCAACTACTGAACTGGATGTCAAACTGTGTCCCATTTTACTTGTCTGATGCATTTTCAATTTTCCTACAATTTTGACAGGGTAAATAATAAACTACCAAAACTGCATGTTACACTTCAGGTGCGTGGTGCCTGGCGCAGGAATCTACTTCTACACTTTGACAGTGGTACTGACGTTGATGATAAGATACCAATGAGTTGCATGTTTATGTGTGTTTTCTTTGTTTAAAATTGTGATTTCTATTGTGTGATATGTATGATGGCTTCATTTAAATGTGTGAGATTTTTTACTTCAATGAGAAAACTGATAGAGGAGGCTGTCAGGAAACAGTTTGCTTTTAAATATGTATGTGCTGAGCATCATTGATTTCTTGTTCAAAAATGTAACCATGAAATAGGTTCACTCCACTGATATTAAACTACCATTTGCAGCCATATGAGCCTGTACAGAGTTCTCATAGTTAGCTGTCATATATTGCATTGTGCTGAAGGTTAAGGTTACTTTGTTGTCTCTCATAGGAGAAATTTGTCTTGCATTCAGGGGAATTGCTGCATCAAAACCAAAACATCACTATCACTCACTGTCACTTTACCCCACTGCTATGACTTACTGGTTACTACCTGCTTACCTGTTTACATCTCTGTTTATATTGTTTACATGTCTGTTTATATATCTTTATATATATTTATTACTTCTGTTTACACCTGCATTTTCTCACTTTTGCACACCTGCCTCAACAGTATTATATTTCTATTTGTATATATTTCTCTTTATATTCTATTTGATATTTTATTTTAGTGTGTTATATTTCATTTTATATGATATATTCTATTCTCATATTTTGAACTTTTGCACTATGACACTTCTCCTTTTACTTGTGTGATTTTCCTTGTACAGTTTTTGAGCATTGTTGGAGGGAGCCTGAGATTTAAGAATTTCATTGCCAACAACTGCTTCCATGTAATTGGATAATCTTGAATCACAAAACACATTAAATACAAACACGTGCAAACATTAGTCTGACATAAAAACAACCAGCAAATTGGTCACAAGCCATTCACTCTGTTAAAATTACAAGAATAAATGTCCCACCTTTCAACATTGGGGTATGTTGAGGTGTTAAGGTGATAGTAGCAGGTGTTACACCATATTCTGTGACCCGATCAGTGTTACCCCATTTTAACATGAAACCAAACCAGTCATCTCTGCAGCGCTGGAATATAAGCTAACAGCAAAGGGATTTTGTCCAGACTGACACTGTTAATCATGAATCTTGGGGGTCACAGAAGATCTTGGGGGGAAGAAGTAGAAGAAGAAGAAACAAGTCCGGGTCACGTGATTGGGTCGAGCATCTTTTTTGGTCCATTTTGGATGATAGCAAGAGCTCCGTGCAACCCAAGAAAATGACCAAACTGCAGTTTTTGAACGTCTTCTTGACTGAGCGTCTCATGCTTGCTGCGCAGGAGATCTACAAATCTGTCGAGGACACGATTTTGGAGTACCAGGAGGAGATAGCGATCCGGGAGCGGGAGAACGACCATCTGAGACGCAGGCTGCGAGACGCTGGGATTGAAATATGGCCAGGTTAGCTCCGCTGAAAGCTAACGGTGCAGTTGCGCCCCTTTATGCGCTGTTAGCCGAGTCTGTGGGGTGGCATTAGGTAGTGAAATGGAAATGACTGCGTGCAAGACAAACGTAACAGCACAATAAATAGCCTCAGAGTAATGTTACCCCACTTCCAAGCAAGTTAACTTTAGCCGTTAGCGAGCTAGTTGACGTTAGCTGCTGTTGTTGTAGAGCGGCTAGCGCGTTAGCAACCTTTGTTCGTTAGCCAGCCAGCTAGGTTAGCCGACTAGCCTTCCCTGGGGCTAGCATTTAGCTATAATGTGGATACTTGTGTGCATTTTGACGTAGTCGTTGTACTAATTCATGATTTATTTGACTGGACAGATCCAGGTGAACACTGACAAAACGAATACACAATATTCACCTGTTGTGTCAGTGTTTGTTTACTCCAATTTTAAAACTCCCTGTCCACATAGACCCATGGCTGAAACTGCTGCCTAAGGTGCCTTTATTTATAATGAGTGTAAATACGTCAGGCACTCTTAATTTAAGTCCATTAGTAGAGGTTTTTTACGTACACCTTCACCAGACATTAGTCTTTTCACTGTTATCAGTGTCAAATATCCACTGTGCATTAACACTCAAAAGTCCAAGGGGGTGAATACTTTATAATACAGGCATCACACACAGTATTATTGACTATCATATACGTACTCAGGGTTTCCCCGACTATTTTATAGCCAAGTAAAATGCATGAAATCAGTGTCTGTTGTGGTCATTATTATGTTACTACACTGAAAGATGTGTCAAGATTTGGATGAATTACCACCTCTGCTAAACAGTCTCCTGTGGCAAACACTGGTACTGTACTGTATGTTGACCAGCTCATGTTGATCATCACAGTCAAGATATTTCCATTAAAAACACTTTGTTGTTCATTTCAGTCAACAAGTTAGTGAGTTCAGGTCTTTGCATTTGGAAAACGTTGTCTGGTAAAGGGGTGTTTTACAGAAGAACACTGCAGTTACCATTTCCACGTGTTTAACTATAACTAAGTTGAGGACCAAGTCCATTTTGATATTTAAATACAACTTTCATAAGCACATAATGAAATTCTGTGAACTGCAAGTGCCATATGGCATATGTAGTTCAACTAGCGTTGCACTTTGCCATGGACACTGTTGTCTTTGCAGCAATGTAGTTAAAGATATAATCTATAATCTCTATAATCTTGAAGTCACTATCTATCACCGAATCAGGTAACACAATGGCGACTGAGCCTATGGCCCACTGATGAAAGCCCTTGCATTTCAAGTATTATTACAACCCGGGTGTTGGCAGTGACTTTCCCAGAAAATCACAAGCTTCGCACAGTTAGGCTTTTAACAAGGCTTTTAACGCAACAGACTCACTCTTCAACTCACCTGTGTGTGAAGTGGCATACTGTTGTTTCAGGTCTCTGCTAGCATTGCGAGTAAACAGTTACTATGGCCGAACAAACAAAGAAAAGAACAATGACCACAGACGAGGAAACTTGAGAAGTGAGGTCCAAAACACACCTACAATTACAGATTATGCCATAGGTGCCATGAAAGACAACGAGATTATAATTTTAATATTTTCATCTGAGCCTCTTTCTTCTGTTGTGTTCTCAGATCGTCCGTCCATGGCACTGTTGGACGAGGAGGATGGTGAGCATCCACGGCGTGAGTGGAGTCCCAGCATGGGCCACGAGGAGCGTATCCCTATTCAGATCAAGGATAAACGAGATCTCCGGGCCAACCAAGGAGATGATCAGCTTCGTGGCCACGGCTCTTGCAGCACACCTGAGAACATGTTCACTACCCCGCGTGTTGGAAATGAATATCCCCCAGACGGCCCCCACACATCCAACCTCCCTCAGACTCAAGGTGTGGAGAACAGGGAGAGGGATCCTGGATCTCGAGGCTCCTCAAGGCATGTGAAGGTAGAGAGCGGGGGAGGCCACAGAGGCTCTACGTCCTCCAACAGCGGCGCCCAGCCCCTCGCGCCAGTCAACCCAAACTGCTCAAATGAGAACAACATTGACATTATTGGGGTGGAGAATGGAGGACAGATGGTTGGTGCTAAGGGAACTGGAACTGGTGCTAACAGAGGACAGGCCTCTCATATGCGCAACCAAGGAGCCAATGCCGTGGACTGCCCCCATCAAAAATCCCCCCTACAAGGCCACATGGCGTCCTTTTGCTGCAAGGTTTGTGGTGAGGCATTTAGTCACATTGGCCACCTGCATGTGCATGTACAAGTGCACACGCGAGAAAAACCTTACCGCTGTGGAGTATGCGGGAAATGCTGCAGCTCCTCCGGCAGACTCCAGGAGCACCAGCGTAGCCACACGGGAGAAAAACCATTCCGCTGCCAGATTTGTGGAAAGGGCTTCACACAGATGGCTCACCTGAAGGTACACATGAGGATCCATACTGGGGAGAAGCCATACAGTTGTCCTGTGTGTGGCAAATGCTTCAGCCGTTCTGACAAAATCAAAAGGCATCTCCAGACCCATAGCCGCGAGGGAACATATTTCTCAGGGCAATGATGCAAGTGTGTGGTTAAACAACCCAGTTTGTGAATCATATTGATGTGGGAAACTTTCCTACAAAAAGCTAAAATTGCTGCCATTAGGACAAGGCTTTTTTTTTTCTACTTTCCAAGAACTAGGGATTCTGCAACTCTTAGAGAAAGTTTCTTATCTAACCTAATACTTCCCCACGCCATAGTCCCTCAATAGAATTTGTATTAGGCAGTTTAGTATGTCATTTACTTAATTTTGTACTTGTCACTGAGCATTAAATCTCTAAGACACAATTTGAGTTATTAGCTAGCCTTTTCTGAATTATCTAGCCTTTCCTTAGTCATATAATTAGCATGATGAAGTCTTCCACACATGCCTTGAAACTGAGATGCATTAAGAAATGCAACAATGTTCAGCACGGTCACGGTTCATTATCAGCCAGCCACTTCATATCCTTAAGTTTACACTTGAGTTTAAAATCTGCAGACTTGACATCCATGTTGTATTCATTATTTTAGGACCTAAAATTAAGTCAGCGTATGCATGAAATTATCTCCATTTTTCTCAGTTAACTATAGAATTGATGGCCTGACAAATGAACCCTGTGTGTCATCTGGCTTAGTCTAACACTGCCAGTAGTTTTTTATGTAGCAATTTTAAAAAAATGACACAAAATGTAAGCAAACAAAAAGCTACTGAAATGCCCCGCGTGAACTGTGGACTGACTGACAAGGAGAAGTTTGACCTGGCACTTACCTCCATTTTTAGTCTTTACTTTAACTTCCTTTTTCTTCTGAGTGCTGTTACATTGTTGCAGAGCTAAAAACTGCCATCTCACATTGTCAGTGCTTCATGTTGTCCATTGAAATATGGACAAATCTATTGTGAGACTGCTCCACTACTCTGTGAAATAATGTGATATTCTGTAAAATACCACTAGTCTCGACCCACCATGCATTTAGGAATTTTGTGGTGTCTTTTTTTATGACATGCACTATGGCGTCTGTCTTAAGACAATGCAGAAATTCTCTATATAATAGGGCCATACAGTATTAGCTGAGCCTATCTGTTGTTTTTCAGGGGTCTCAATCTGCAAAGATTTATATTCACCTGTGTTTCCACCACAGTAGTCATTCACATGTGAGGTATTTTTGGAGTGGCCTCAGTTGTGGTTGATTTTCAGAAGGGATGGTTGGTTTATCATGGAATCAGGTACTTCCTCTGCCCATCTTGGACTGACCCTCTGAACAGTAGACCCTACAGTTCTCCTCTCAGGACTAATGCTGCATTCATAACATGAGGGCATACCAGAAATACTAATGTCTGACTTGAAACAGCTATTATAAAAGTCAGAAACTCAGGGTTTGTGAGTTTTCCCACGGAAGTAGACCCTGCTTGTTGTAGGAATAAACACGACGGTAACAATTAAAAACATAAAAATGACAATTTGCATCTGAATGTCCTGCAAAAAGATGAACATGAGTGTGTCAAAGCTCAAGTTGTTGCTCTGGGATGCACACCAGCGACCCTTCCATGTGTGATGAATGCAGCATGAGACAACTACAGCACGTCCTCACAGCTGACCAGCAGCCCTTCACTCACAGTCTTCTCTGGGACACCTTTGCCCTCCCTGCACACACACTCTACTGTACAGTGTTGTATCATTGCGTATTAAATGTTATTTTTTAATAAAGTAGTAATTGAGTATCCATTGTAATTGTCTTGTATTATATGTGAACAAAGCTAACCAAGTATCTAACATGAAATGGTGCTGATGATCTCACTACTCTACTGTTATAGATACAGAGGCAAACCTCCAGTCACTTCAGGGGCAGGTCTATCTTTACTGCGGCTATCTCAAAGGTTCATTAGAAATGTTCTTAATAAACTAGTTCAGTTTTAAGTGGACAATAAAATTGAGCCTTTTTCAGAATGAACTTTCAATCAGATTTACTTTGTCAGCTGAGTTGGAATACCTACTAAAAACTGAGAACAGACCTTTCTCTCTTCCTCCTGGCCCTTCCTGAAATAGAAAAGCACAGGTGTGAAAAATAAATTGAATGATGGTATTGTGCATGCTGGCACTGTCATGGCTTACTGGGACACTTAAATACAGAGGCATCGTTAATGTTATTAGTAACACCTGTGCTTTCCCAACTATGGCAAGTCAAAATGTCCACTGGAGAACATCAATCTTTTTCTCAATTGCAGTAATGCAATTAGCATCAGCTATTAGCTCTAAATCCTACTACTGTGCATTAAAAAAATAATTATTAATTAAATAATTAATATTCAAACCCCATTAAAATCCTCAAACCCATCATGTCCCCACAGCCAGTAAGTATTTTGAAAAGCAACGTGTAAAAAAAACTTGTTGGTTCACAGCAAAGAATCCACTCTTTGTTTTATTTTGTAGTAACAGATACGCAACACCTGGTGGGGTACTTTCCATTTCAATGTTTTTCATGAGTGTCCTAGACAATACATTTAAAATTGCCACCTGCCAGGGCAAATATTTATTTATATTCTGAGTGATTGGTTAAATGTAATTAGTGGCTCCCCAACTACATTTATACCTCCAATGAAAACCAAATAAAGAATTGTATATTAAAAGAGGAAACTGGAATTTGCCTTAGCTATCATAAGATCATATAGTATGTATGTATGTATGGATATGTATGTATGTTCAGTTGTTCACACATTATGAATTCACTGACAACTGCTAATTTAAACACATTTGGTTGTATGCAACCTTGTGCTGGACCATGGCAGTTTATAGGCTTAATATTCTTGAAGAGAGTAAGAGAGAGAGACAGTCACTGAAAGCCCTAACAGGGTTTATGCACCAGTTTATCATTAAGAGCTGCTACAATATGTTTCCAATGACATCTTCATGATATACACCTCTCATGATGTGAAGGAATACTCACTCATTCCTGTGATATTTATCACAGTCATAACAAGGTATTCTGTTTTATATGTCGACAATAAAGGCATGAATATTGAGCCTAATTACAAAATCAAGCAGACCTGGCACATCAAACTTGGACACAGCCCTGTGATTTGCAGCGAGATGCCACATCTCCTCAAGGTGCAGGCAGGCAGGAAATGGTGGATGCATGCAGCAGGAAGGGCCAGGAGACCGAGGGAGATGCAGCTGATATACTGCATTTCATTTGCTCATATCAAATTCCAGCAGCTGCCAAACAGGAGTTATTGAGGTAAATTTCCATCTAGTTACTAAAAAGCTATCCAAAGTAACAAGCTGTCTACTCTGTTATTGTATGATTACATTACCCAGTCACAGGCAATCAAATCAGAACCCTGTAGTGTAATCAGCCATCAAAATAATGATGATGGCTCGTGTAAAGGGATTTCCTGTCATTCCATCAGTGCCAGTTTTGGCTGCGTCCTCTAAATTGATACTCTTCTTCGCTAACTGCTAACAAATACATCTACATTACACTCAATACAAAACATGCAGCATCTCTCATCTTTTAAAACAGTTGTTGTCACCATAATAGTTTGCACACACTTTCCTCAGCATTTCATTAACAGAATCTACCCCTCCGTGACTTGAGTTACTGTGTCTTTTGTGACAAAGAAATTAATCATATTTCACAATGAGATTCACCTGGAGGCTTTCCACAGGTTAATTAGAAATCGTCACATAACTGAAATACGTGATACATTTTCAAATGATGAAAAAATATATCTTCTCACTTACTGTGCCTCTGGCGGTATCCAGCCAAGCAGATATATTGGCCTTATTTGCCCGGATTTTGAGATATACAGTATGTTAGATCTCTGAGATGTGTGCCCCCCCCCCCAAAAAAAACGGATTTGAATGGCAATCTCTTTGTGGGTTTGTATGAAAAAGTACATTTTTAAATTCAACAACAACCGCTCTTTCCAAAATCAGTCTCCATGTTACTGTGGACAGTCCACAGATGTTGTAGTTAACGCTTTTCATCTGGACTATTTCCTAGTAGTTCAACCATAAAATGATCCCAGCAGCCTGTTTGGTATTTCCACATCACCTTTTGGCTATGTCTCTGCAGTCTGATGAAGTTGTATGTGATCTTTCACGTCACATACTTATTATGTTTCAACTTCTAGCTTTGACACGGCTTCATAGAGGAAAACATTCAGTAATCTTTGAAGATATCTTGGAAGAAAACCAGGCATTCAGCAGAGAACAGCACAGCAACAATACCAACAGAAATACAATGAATTTAATTGCTATGCAGCTATTGAGCTGATATTTCTTACTATAGCTGATGTCTATTGATTCACCTTTGCAATCACATTCTTAAAAGGGTACACCCAAAAAGCCATTGTAGCCTGCTTTTGTCAGACAATTTCATCCAAAATCATTCTAGGAACACACAGTGGTTTCCTATAACTTCCCATGGAAGGGGACATTTTGATCAATCACCATGTCCTTAATATCTAAAAATAGCAGAGAGCATCATTATTTTATGAACTATGGAGGTTTCAATGTCTGACAGCTGTTGATTGATTGAATGAGTGGTGGGATGAGATTGTTCTCCAGGGACTTCGCAGTTCATAATCCACGAGGTTGGCATGAATATTAAGTTTCATATAGTTTGTGGTCAGGAGCTGCATATGGATTAGAAGCAGAGGGCTTTGGAGATGAATATCTATAAAAGAGCATAATGTGACTGAGGAAGAAAGCATGGCTGCAGTCAGCACACCATAAGTGTCTACATCACATTTGTAGATCGATCTCTGGTCGTAGATATGTTTCATTCTCAGGACAGTAATTCATAACACACTGTAATTAAAGCCACTGTGGATGAAGAATCTCATCTTTGACTAATTAATCTGAGGCACAGGACAGAAAGGAACAGAAAAACACAGTTTGTCTGTTCTATAATGTATTCTGATTTTAGCCACAGATCCACTGGACCTCACTGGACCAACACATACTGGTGTGTAGTATAGTATAGTGTATGTTGTGCGTTCACTTGTCGCTTTACTTGCGAGTGTGGTGTGTGCTCTCTGCCTGTTTTTGCCTCTAGTTTGTTTTTGCAAGTCAGCTTTGTGTGTCAGATACACGAGTTTGCTGGACATGTATTGAGTTTTCTTTTGCTCCGGGGGAGCAGCTTTCATCTCTTCAGAGCAGCCTGTAGGGAGCCTGTACACTATTGTCCTGTGGCCCTGCCCTGCAGGCAGCCACTCCAGACCTATCCAGGACACCAGACTTTCTATTAGCCCAGTCTGTGCTGTTATTTACTGGAGAACACCATATATGTAAAGCTTCATAGTTTATTATGACAATAAAAGGAAGTAATTCAACTTAATGTGTCAATTTCAACAAATTACATTATATGGGAACATAGTCTTTCGCAAGACAGGAATTGGTCATTTACTCTGTTTCCTGCACATGAACAGTTTTTGGTTTCATAGATTACTGGGAGGAAGCAGTGTTTCCTCTCAGTAGCCTTTTTGACACACACATCGTGAACACGTGCCATCATTTAAATGTTAAACAGCCTTGAAGGTATAGTTTGACATTTTGGAGAATATGTTTTGCTATCTTACCGCGTTGTCACTGTGCGGTCGCCCCGCAACCAGTTGAAACTCCCGGAAGTCACTGCACGTCGCCAGGAAATAATGTGACACATAACCCCCTGTAAAACAGGCTTATTGTTTTTTACACTTCGGCTGTGAAATCTACAGATTAAACAAACTAGATATAACATATTAATTAGTGAGCTGTAGAGGTGATAATAGATGTATTATGTTACCGGGCAGCTGTTTCCCCCTGTTTCCACAGTCTTTGTGCTGTGTTAAAGTTAAAGTGAAAGGTGCCCTGTGGAGTTTTCTTGTAAACAAACAAAAGCTATATTTACACTCAGTGTTTCTCACCAAAACTCATTGTGTGTGTCCTTGAGTTCTAACAAAAAATGCACTTCCTTTCTCATAAAACATTTGCAAAGTCAATCTTTCTTAGAAGTTTGAATCCTACATTGTTTACATTAATGTTAACTAGAAAGCAGTCTTCGTCTTCTCTGCCTTTGTAGGTGCATTGCTGTATATCACGCCACTTGTCAATCAGTGGAATAATGTGACACAATTGGCACAGGTACTGTTGAAGCAAAACTATGGTTTGCTGAAGTGCTTATATATATGTATAAGCAAATAATTAAAACTATGATTTGCTAAAATGCTTATATATATATATAAACAAATAATTAAAAGTACCTGATTGAATGTATATCTAACATATAAAGTGTGAAGATTATGTTTTAGCATGCAACATAAAAAGATCATAAAGTTTTTAAAAAATACAGTCTGAAAGAGCCTGAAAAATAACTGC
>NTHP01000738.1:193359-204844 GCA_003416845.1 Oplegnathus fasciatus
TCAAAAACATGTCCAGACTTGCCCTAGAGTGGAAAATCCCCAAACAAGTGGAAAATCCCCAAACATACTAGAATCAGAGATAGGCCTGGACTTGCCCGGGCAGCGGGTTGGACCATCCCAAATTTGGGAGAAGTTACACCATTATTTACCTGGCGACAATGATTATTTTTAGAAGTAGGTGGAGAAGCTCAGGTTTCTCCACCAATGAGGGCAAGGGCACTTGGACAATATAAGGTAGTGCACAGGCGGTGGCAAATCAATCAGAAGTCCAGGACTGGCTCGGGTTTTATTTCTGTGAAGAATAAAACTCTATTGCATCGAACTCTGATCGTTTCCAGTGAATTCTTTGAACCTGTTTTGGGACTCCAATAGTTACTCAATCCTGAAGAACACATAGTGTTGGTGAAGAGGTCCAGACTTAAACTCTGGCCCAGACCTGGACTTCTGATCTTCAACACCTGTTAGAACACAAGATTAGGTAAAGGCTCCTATCGGATATTACAGACCTGTAAACTCACCTCCCCCCCAAATCTTAATGGACAAAGGAGCCAGTAGGCTATCCCGAAAGATCCAGTGGTACACCATTTTCTTGATCTGTCACATATCCATAGTGTTTAAGGAGCGAATACGGGATATCTGATCCGTCACGTATACTTTTATAACTACTGCAGGATATTGTCCGGATATGTTATCTGAAACATATCCTGTAAGAACCAGATTCATATATCACAAAGATTGCTGATCTGGAAAAATGGAATTAACATCCTATCTGAGCATCTGCATAGAGAGATACAAAGAAATGTGATGGTGCTATTTTCCCTGATCTGCAATACTGACCTGGCAGGCTAGTATCTGAAAAGATCAAACCATATGCAGTTTTTTGTGTCTGGCGATACCTTAGAATGCGACGACAGGTAGGCATTAGACCTAGAAAACTTGCATCATCACAAAAATGGCCTATAGGATCAAATGGTATGCAAGTTTCTTGATCTGTCATATGCCTATGTTTACAGAAGAGAGTAAAAGATGATCCATCACAGATGGTTATATTGGATTCAATGGATTCTCTTGTATCTTCAGTCATTTGCATATAGTGAGAGATTTTTTTAAAAAAGTGATCATTCTTAGGGATAATATGATCATTTCTGTATTCAGGAATACAGTTCTGTTAGATATCACAGATATATCACAGAACTGGAAAAACCTCTTACACAGAGAACATTCAACAGCAACATCTAGAGCCTTTTGAGGAATGAATCACATGCATCATTATTACAATAATAACTATTTGTTGAGAAGGCCTATTTATGAAAATATGGTAGACAACTGTAATGTATGGATAAAAAAAATATAACCTAGGCCATTAGGCATCTATTCCAGCTATAGTCCACTAAATAGAAAACCTGTACATCAGCATGTTATGATCATAGAAACCATATACTGTGGTGACATTTTACAATGAAGATGTGGAAGTACTTACAAATAAAACATGTATCCAAATGTTTTATATTTATACTTCATTTTATTGACATCCAGTGTTGGGTATTACAATGTTACAATGATTTGTGGCATATTATACTAGAAAAATGCATCGCAACCTTGTATTCTTTGTCATAGTTGTCCACTGTCCAAAATCCACTGCAGGGTTGTCTTGTCACACCATTGAACGAAAACAATATTGATTTGTTGAAGACAGTTGTACCTGATAGTGCAGACTTGGCGGTAAGAGTTTGACACATGCACGTAGAAGAGTGACTATTATATACAACTAATATCCGTACCAAATATCACAGGAATCTGGCCAGTTGTTATTGAGATTTATCTCTTTCTCTGAAACAGAGGTGATGAATCTAGAGATGACCGAGTCAGTCGGTCTGTTGGTCAGTCCACCAGTTTGGTCTAGACCAAAATAGCTCAATTGTTGCATTGCCATGAAATGTTGCAGAGACAATGGTACTTACGGTGTTGAAACAGCCCTGCTTCCTGTGACGCTGTTTCCGCTGTCTGCTCTTCACCCTCCTAATCTTCCCTCTTTTACATATCTCTGTTACTCTTGTGGTATCTGGTGTTCCATATGGTTTGAATTAGTGGTATAGGTTTAATAATTAAATTTAATAAGGAAATGGGCCTCTCGGTCCCTCTCGTTCTTCCTGTCATTATCTCCCTTAGATTTTGATAAATGGGACTGTCTTAGTCTATAGCTTACCTCATCTTTTCAATAACAACTACCCTATATAACTGGGCAGACAAAGCCATTAGACAGAGTGATCTTTTTGGCTCCAGATCCTCTCACAGGCAGTCCGCGGTGCTTGTTTTGATGCTGTGCTTTTTGCAATAAACCTTTTTATGCAACTAAGTCGGTGTCAGCGGAAATCTCTTCAATACATCTTCACATCATCGCTGCTTAATAAACAACAAGAATTTGGCGTCNAATT
Source organism: Oplegnathus fasciatus (assembly GCA_003416845.1). NCBI lineage: Eukaryota > Metazoa > Chordata > Actinopteri > Centrarchiformes > Oplegnathidae > Oplegnathus > Oplegnathus fasciatus. The sequence continues at coordinate 195,795 of NTHP01000738.1, forward strand.
CAATCGTAGTGGTTATAGCATTAGTCATTAATACCTCCTTAGGATAACACCCATATTCTCTCTCTCACCATTGCCCAATCCCACACAGTTTATTTTATTATGTTCCATTTCACTCAGGTCAATATTATTCATTTGTTCTCTCACAGTGTGTGTTTTTCATTCATTTCATTTATCCTGTATTAGTAGTAGTAGTAGGCTACAATAAATATTCTCAGTAAGACCACATCGTTGTCCTGTGTATTCCTTTGGAGTAGAGTCGGAGATCAATTTAATCGAGAAGTCACGGCTTTTGATAACAGACTGATAATTTGGTAAATAATCTGATTAATTATTTAATTTAGGTAAGTAATTTGGTTATTGATTTTTCCTCTTCGGAGGTGGTGCCCTAAACGAGTGTAAATTTAGAATAAACATTGAGTTCCGCTACAATACCCACTCTGTATCACTCAGAGAATTATTGGCTATTGGGGGAGGCTGATAGAACGTAAAGACACTAAACTCAGTCGGATAATGTATTAATATTTGCTCAGCCTGCATAATACGGGTGTATATGCGTCGCCATGGGTCTTGCAGGTTAGGCAGATACTGGATGATTGTGGTTTGTCTTACCTCTGGCTCACACAAAAGTGTAACAACATCAGCTGGTTGAAAGTAACTGTTGAACAGAGGCTGAAGGATCACTTCATGCAAAAGTGGCAAAGTGAGCTCAGAAGCATGACATCATGTGATATTCATGTAGAATTTAAACAAGAGCTTAAACTTTAAAAGTATTTGTTGTATGTAAACCAAAAGTACAGGCAGGCTATTTGTAATATTAGAGTGAACAACACCAGAATTCCACCAGGTCATTGGAAGATACAAGGGACTGGATAGAAACCAGAGGATCTGCATCTTCTGTAATGACAATTGTTTGGGAGATGAGTATCATATCTTGTTTGAATGTAAGAATGTAAGCATAATGGATTACAGAAAAAGGTATTTGCCAAAGTATTATTTAAATCGACCATCTATGTTTAAATTAATTTTGTTATTACGATCAGATAAGTCAAAAGTTATTTGTAAACTAGGTGCCTTTTTGAATAATGTCCTTCCTTTGTTTAAGTAAAATTTGTTGTACTGTAGCCATGCCGTGTTCCATTGTTTTATTATTATTGTATGTTCTGGTTGTGCTCCATACCATGTGATCATGGTCTTGAGCCACATAAATAGAATGAAATGAAATGAAAATAAAATGGTACACTGGTGTGTTACTGGGGCTGTCAATTTTGAATTTAATGGTAATTTTTGCCGATTTACAGGCTCCATACGAACTCCTCAGAGAATTAATTAGATCAACTTCAAATCTGGGCAGTGCAATCTAAAGAGTTCGCGATGAAAAGTAATCAAAATCTTGAGTTTTCGTCGAACGGTGAGGCCATGGCGTGGCAGCCATTTTGTGTGTTTTGCCATGAAACATCAAGTCATTCTAAGTCGAAGGTACATTGTCCAATCTGCCCCAAACTTCACATTTGATAAGACTCCCAGCCTGAAGACATCTACATGCCAATATTCAGTCATAGTGCCACCTACTGGCAACAAGAAATTACATGTTTTAAACTGTGATGTACTCCACCTAGCAAGTTGACTAGATCCACCTCAAATGTGGTCAGAAAAGCCTTAAGACCTTGATGATGCTTCATTGTGAAGATTGTGAGCTTTCATTCAATGGTGTTGCCCTGGCGGTGTGGCGAATTTCAGTGTGTCGCCATGAAACAATAAGCTGTTGTAACTCAGCTGTACATGGTCAGATCTCTCCCAATTTTCACATGCTTGACAAGAGTCCAGGCCTGAAGACATCTACATGACAGAGTCATGAGTCATAATCATTGCGCCAACTACTGGCAACAGGAAGTTACAGTTGTTATATTTTAACGTACTACTCCTAGCAGGTTGACCATATCCCCTTCAAATTTGGTCAGTGAAATCTTAAAACCTTCATGATGCTAAATTCCAAAGCTTTTGAGTTTTCATGGAACACAGTTGACATGGCAACGCATTATTCCCCGTGAAACAGGAGCTGCTTTTGAGGGGCTACGGCTGCTCAAACTCATGAAATTTGGCACACACATCAGAAGTGGTGAACATTTTGATCTGATGCAGGTCTTTGGCTTGGGTGTGGCAAATTGGCTCAATAGCACCCCCTACAAAATTTCAACGAAGCAGCCCTCGCGGTACGTTTCACTTAGATGTACGAAATTTCGTAGGCACCTGTAACATCCTAAGACTTTAAAAAAAGGTCTCTTAGTGCCATGAAAACCCAACAGGAAGTCAGCCATTTTGAATTTAAGTTAAAAATTTAGTGTATTTTTTGCCACTTACAGAGGTTACACTTTAACAAACTCCTCCTAGGAGGTTAATCCGATCCACCTCAAATTGTGAGAAGTCTGTTTGATAAGAACTGCGTTAAAAATGAAAGCAATACGGGTGGGAAATGAATGATTTACTGCACTCATCTGTACAGCTAATCTGTGAGATATATAATTTATCTAGTCAGAGAGTACGTAGCACACACCGGGACAAACTGACACAATGTTTTTATACGTGTTTACCGTCAGTGAAATCGTCTTCTTTCATAAATGTAGGGTAAATGGTGAAATCAGTTGAAACGGACAGTTTAATCGTGGCAAATATATCATAAGACCATGAAAGGCTAATGATAAACAAAATAATTCCAAAAATATCTTTTGTTATTTTGTTTGTATTTTCTTATACATTATATTATACATGTGTGTGTGAGAAAGAGAGAGAGCAAGAGAGAGAGAGGGTTTGGAGTGCGGTCTTCAATGAAAGCCTGTTTGTAAAGCACAGCCTATGGCCTGTTCACAGTTACTCGTCAAAGTTTTCGGTCGCTGTGTGTGTGTGTGCGTTATAAAGTTCAAGTGCTTTGTTCTATTGCTACCTGTATAGGGTGGCTGTGTCTCAGTCAACAATAAATCGTCTTCTGATCAGGAATAAACCTGCATTCCGTGTGTGAAATTCTGTATGCTGCTTTGACATACAGCGTGTTGGTGTTCAAGTTTGCCATCTGTTGTAAAACGTTAAAACTGGTGTAAAATGCTGTTGGCCATTCAAATTAATACAAAAACCATAAATGTTACGCAGCATTTAGTATGACGTCATTATATAGACTTTCTCTCAGCACACCCAACTCTAACTGACTTCCAGCATCCCTGATTTCCAAAAACAGAGAGAGTGGGTGAGGGGTGTGAATTGTCTCTCTCAAACCTGCAGTAGAAGATTGTGGTCATCAGCCAGGTCTTTGTATGCCTCAGCAGAGGGGGAATGGTCTTCTTTGTGGTGTTTGTGATGACAGAGTCTTCCTGACTTTAATTTTATCCATAATAAAAGATAATGGGGGAAATAACAGATTGTGAAAAGAAAAAACTTTCTAATAAATGAAGACAGTTATTTATGGTTCTTTCGTTGTTCAGACGTACAATTAATACAGATTTTTAACTCGATGGTGAATCAGAAAATAAATAAAATATAAAACTTGGGAGTGATACACTTGAGTTTAATCTAATTGTATTTGGATAAACAACACATAAAAGAATGATCTCGAAAAGTAGGCTACAGCTTCTCGTTTTCAAGTTTTCAAGAATGAAGATGTAGACACTATACTCAGCACACCATATTGCACTGCAAGCCAAATCACTCTCCTACTACAAACTCACACATGCTATCAGGGCATACATAAAGGTGGCACCTGAGGATCTATCTAGCTCCCTCAGCCGCTTTCCCCACCCAGGTACAAAGGCTGCTGATCGGCTCTATTAAAATCAATAACATTTAACATAAACTATACATATATATATATATATATATATATATATATATATATATATATATATATATTTATATATATATATATATATATATGTAACATTTCACTGTAAAGAATTGACTATACAATTTACAGTGAATACATGGCAAAAAAGTTGCCAATAAAGTATTGTAAAATTGCTGTTAAGAAGCTATTGTAAAATGAATTACAGTATATTACAGGATACCTTTCACAGGTTTTTGTTGTATATAAATTACAGTAATTTGTTGTTTTGTTGTTATTTTACAGAAAAACAATTAATTTAATTGTAATCTAGTTGACAACATTATCTTGTATTCTATTCAAATTACAGAAATTACCTGACAACTAGAGTTGCCCGTAAATAGCTGTTAATACTTCACAATAAAATATGTTGGTGTAGAATGTTTTTACAGTTCATTTTCGTTTTTAACATGAGCAGCTTGTGACAGTTTGACTTTTTGTGTTCTGTTTAATTCTTACTATTTAGTTAGGGGTTTTTGTTTATGTGTAGTTGTTTTAAATGTTTCAGTCAAACTTCACAAAGGATGCACACAATCAAAATGAACCCTACACACTGAATGACCAATAAGAACATGAACACAAAATCAATACAAAAACAATATTCATATATTTAAAGACCTTCACCAAAAACACAAAATCCCATAGTCCCAAAGTCCATAAAGCAAAAATAATCCATCTCAAAATTCCCCTACAGGTTTTCTTTTAGTCCAGTTCAATTAGTGAATGCAAACCAAATTAAATTCAGTTCAGTTTGTAAGTAGCAACCAAACAAAAAACAAAAACCTTAAAGTAAAAATACATAGTATGTTGCACTTATGGTGTCAGTCAGTCCAGACTTTGAGTTCAGTCCAGGTTTTTACTGCAGAGTTATAGGTGAATTTACCGGCTTCCGTAACAGTTGAGCAGAGTGGATATGGAACGATCCGGGAGAATGTAGATTATTGATTGGAGGACGATGTCGGTGGCGGATGAATAAACACAAGGGATTAACGACCTTACTGTGTTTTTTACAGCACGATCGAGTGTGTTACTCTGGCTGAAAACTCTACTGCTCTCCTGCTCTCCTCTCTGCACAAAGAACTGAATGAAATAAACGGAAGTGAGTTGAATTGTGGCGCGAACCGGGAACGAATCAGTGAGTAGATTGTGAAAAATGGGTGTTTCCGTGAGTGTGCACAGGTGGTGAAATCAGTTATGAAATCCAGGTTGTCACAAGCTTTGCAAGTTATGCATATTGTGAAGTGTTTTGAATGAGACCAGGCTTGCTGTTAATCCAAAATCCATCGTCATTGCATTAGATTCTCTTCACCTGTTAAAGAACCAGAGTCAGAGCTGCAACAAAACAAAACTTTTATTAAAACTCAATGCAGTTTTACAAAGCTTTCAGAACCTGACTGAAAATCGTCTCCACAGATGAGTGTTGGTGATCACTGTGAGTCTGTCCTCCTGTCCTCTGCTCCTGCAGAACTGCTTCAGCTCTGTCTGACTGTCATCTGCATTTGTGTCCAGTCCTGCTGTCTCTGGAGCCGTGACACACTGTGCCTTCAGCGGTGTCACTCACTACACGTGGTTTCCCTCTGCACCTGTAGCTAAATGATGCAAATATGTTAAAAGAGGTTTTCCTCCAACAGCAGGAAACAGTTGAAGACTTTATTTGTCGTGTCGTTTAGTCATTTAAAATGTAAACTTCTCAAACAGACTTTTCACAATTCATTCAGTTCTTCTGGTAAATTCCACATCATGTTTCACAAAGCACAACTCTAATTTAATTAAATCACATAGAAAATGCATGGACATGCTTCGGTGTTTCAGGATGTCAAACAGTAACCTTACATATCTGACTTTAGTTTATTTAGTTCACAGAAGAGCTGTTAAAGTTAAATATCAGCCGAAATGAAAAGTCTTTCTTTAGGAGTCATACAAAGTCATAAGTTATGATTTACTTGTTATGATTTATTTATATGTTATCTGTTAAATTGAGCAATATGTTAACGGAGTCTGGAAAGTAGCAAGGCCAACAGTAGAAGCAATGCACTGTCGGAGCAGTGGGCGATGGGACTAATGTATGTAGGTAGCTTTAGCTTCACTTAAGCTGGCTTTAGTTAGCTAAAGTTGCTGAATCCCAAATCTGTCTCGGCACAAAACACAATAATAATGAGAAATAATGGGAAATTACAGACACTCACACAAATAAAACAACATTGTTCTCACCATCAAACTGCTTCACCTGGTTGCTTGTTCAAAATGCTCTCTGAAAATTCTCTCGCTAACTTTATTTGAGGGCGTGCAGATCAGGCTGATACACGCTCAACTTAGGCTGTGTTCACTAACAAGTTGAATCACATTTTAATTTTGGAGGCTATTAACGTTCAACTTACGTGTTATGGATGAGTGGATGGACACCCTGTTGTTACTCTGCTTCTGTCATCAAACGCCCTCATGTCCAGTTCCTCTTTCACCTCTCTCGCCTTGTGCACCGCAATCCAGTATCAACAGAATTTAACTGTAATACCCATCATCTACAGTCAGAACACAACGTGCCTGTAAGTTTACAATATGTCACTGTGGAAAAATGCTGTCAGCTACTGTAATTATTTTGGACCTAAACCTAAAACTGAAACAAACAAACATTAACATCCATTAATTAAAATAGTTCTATGGGAACGTAATCTTTAGGAGACAGGGTTGCCTTCCCCTGTCGCTCCACGTTAAGTTCCGCTCTGTTACATTAAAATACCAGTTATCGGAGGTGTTGTTTTGCAAGTCACAAGTAAGTCTCAAGTCTTTGCATTCAAGTCCCAAGTCCAGTCCCAAGTCAAGACAGGCAAGTCCCGAGTCAAGTCCCAAGTCATAAACTTTGAATTTCAAGTCCAAACAAGTCATAATGCACTCTTCACCAAATGTAATGCCATTTTAACAACAAAGCCTTGACTTATTGTTCTTTCTGCAGCTTGTGCAACAACTTGTGTAATGTTAGCTCTTCATGGTTCTCTCCTGCAACTTGGATGCTGTCGGATTGGTTCAAACAAAGTGGATCTGGGGAATTAAGCGTCGACTTGCTGGGAATGAATATTGTTAGTGTCAGAAATTTACTTTTTTGACTTACTGGCCAAGGGGACTGGTAGCCTAGATGAAAAAATCTGGCCAAGCATGTTTTTACCAGCCAAAATGTATGCATACTGGGTCTGAATTTAGTATTTAATTATTAATACTGCAGTATAGCAACTCAAAGAATTATCACAGAGGTACTTGTTGTACCTGTTGTACATGAATATGGTTGAGTTTGCTGATAACTGTCATGCCCTCTGCCCCTGCTCCCTAGTTTGTGTGTGTGCGAGCCTGATTACAGATGGGAGACTGCTGTGCTGGAGTCGGGGCCTCTCAGCTGCTGCTCATCTGGTCATCAACCCATACTACTTAAGATCTTGGGCCACAGTCAGTAAGCGCTGGATTATAGACACTGCTACCAGTTAGTGACGTCTCCAGCTCTCAACACGATCTCTGCCAGTATTCTAGTTTGTTGTCTTAGCCTTTCAAAACCTAACCTGTTCTCTCTTCTGCACANCACCTCTACCTCCTTTCTCGGCTTCATCGTCTCAGAAGGTGAGCTCAGAATGGATCCAGCAAAGGTCTCAGCTGTCGCTAACTGGCCGACTCCCACCACCCGCAAGCAGCTTCAGCGCTTCAGTGTGTTCGCCAACTTCTATAGGAGGTTTGTGAAGAACTACAGCAGCAAAGCTGCCCCCCTAACTGCACTCACCTCTCCATCTGTTCAGTTCCGTTGGACTCCTGAGGCCGAGGCAGCCTTCTCAGAGCTCAAGCGCCAGTTCACCTCCTCTCCCATACTCATCCATCCTGACCGGTCACTGCAGTTCGTGGTGGGGTAGGTGCAGTCCTTTCACAACGCTCACCCAAAGATAACAAGCTGCATCCGTGTGCCTTTTTCTCTCATAAACTTGACCCCCCAGAGAGGAACTATGACGTTGGAAATCGGGAGCTGCTGGCCGTGGTTTTGGCATTGGAGGAATGGCGGCACTGGCTGGAGGGCGCGGAGCATCCTTTCATAGTGTGGACCGAACATAAGAACCTCTCGTACATCCAGACGGCTAAGCGTCTGAACACTCGTCAAGCCAGGTCTCTTCTGCACACCAGCTACACCCTCCGCCCTGACTACAGCCTGCATCTCCAGCCTGAGCTCATTCTCCGCCAGCCTGCCCATCTGCCTTCATGTGCCGGTGCCAGTCTCCCTGCCATACCACTCTTCACAATAAACACTCTTGTTACCTGACCTCTGCCTCTGCCTCCTTCCCTGCTCCTGAGTCCGCCTACCTGGCTTTGACAATAATAACCTATTTCCGGAGTTTAGTCATTACTGGGGCACTCTATGAGTGTTCTTTAAGACTGTGAACTATAACGTGCACTGTTAGGAATCTATTAATACATAAGCCCATAATGTATTTAATTTTAAACCCACCTCTACCCCCTCTAATGAGAGCACAACTTTATTTATGTTATATCTAAACTATCTATTCTTACAAGGACTAGTATATTAAAAATAAGCTATCTGCCTTAATCCAGTATAGTTTTCTAGTCTACTAACATATTTTCTATTTAAATGTGAAGCTACAATGTAATTGGCATTGTCAATTTTAAATTTTAAACCCACCTCCTCCAACTATTTGGTATATTTGGAAGAAGCAAGAACCCATTGATAAACTCAGAAATAGCAAATGACCTGGTAGACCACAGAGACCGCTGTGGTGGATGACTGACCAATACATTTATTTGTGAGAAAATGTATTAATTTATTTTATAATGCCTTCATAAGAGGAGATAATATGCTGTAAGATAATACTAACCAACTGGACATTGGTGGATATTAATCTTCCAAAGGCTCAGTTACTCCATCCTTCATGAGAGGTTTATTAATAAATAAATATTTTATAAATTATAAAATAAATCAAATTTTAACCTTCAGTCCAACATCTTTCAGGAAGGATGGGTTAGCCGAGCCTTTGGAAGATTAGACCTGTCAGCTTGTGTATCTGGAGAATGGCCCGGTGCAGCTAACATTAACTATCACATGATGACTGTAAACACAGTACGATCTAATAACAACAGTACACACATCAGCTAACTACAACTTATCTGCCCCTGGGGAAATCTGGGGTATCATGAATTCAGC
>NTHP01000738.1:210921-227724 GCA_003416845.1 Oplegnathus fasciatus
CCCCCCCACCGGCCGTACGACTGTGCTATTGAGCTTCTGCCTGGAGCTCCACTTCCCAGTAGCAAGCTGTATAACCTCTCCCGTCCAGAGCAGCAAGTCATGGAGAAATACATACAGGAGTCTCTGGCGGCCGGGATCATCCGCCCGTCATCCTCTCCGGTAGGTGCGGGATTTTTCTTTGTGGGGAAGAAAGATGGCACACTGAGACCTTGTATTGACTTTAGAGGGCTTAACAACATCACAGTCAAGAACAACTATCCCCTGCCTCTCATTGATTCTGCTTTTGTACCTCTCCAAGGCGCCACCGTTTTCACCACCCTGGACCTGCGCAACGCTTACCATCTGGTGCATATAAGAGAGGGTGATGAATGGAAGACTGCTTTCAACACCCCATTAGGTCATTTCGAATACTTAGTGATGCCTTTTGGGCTGTCCAATGCCCCAGCAGTCTTCCAGGCCCTGGTGAATGATGTGCTTTGTGACATGCTTGGCTGGTTTGTGTTTGTTTACTTGGATGATATCTTGATTTACTTTTGCTCTCTCCAGGAACACCAGATCCATGTCCGCACTGTGCTGCAGTGCCTCCTGGAGAACAAGTTGTTCGTCAAAGCTGAGAAATGTGAGTTTCATGCCACCTCTACCTCCTTTCTCGGCTTCATCGTCTCAGAAGGTGAGCTCAGAATGGATCCAGCAAAGGTCTCAGCTGTCGCTAACTGGCCGACTCCCACCACCCGCAAGCAGCTTCAGCGCTTCAATGGCTTCGCCAACTTCTATAGGAGGTTTGTGAAGAACTACAGCAGCAAGCTGCCCCCCTAACTGCACTCACCTCTCCATGTTGGACTCTTGAGGCCGAGGCAGCCTTCTCAGAGCTCAAACGCCAGTTCATCTCCTCTCCCATCCTCATCCATCCTGACCGGTCACTGCATTTCGTGGTGGAGGTGGATGCTTCCGACACTGGGGTAGGTGCAGTCCTTTCACAACGCTCACCCAAAGATAACAAGCTGCATCCGTGTGCCTTTTTCTCTCATAAACTTGACCCCCCAGAGAGGAACTATGATATTGGAAATCGGGAGCTGCTGGCCGTGGTTTTGGCGTTGGAGGAATGGCGGCACTGGCTGGAGGGCGCGGAGCATCCTTTCATAGTGCGGACCGACCATAAGAACCTCTCGTACATCCAGACGGCTAAGCGTCTGAACGCTCGTCAAGCCAGGTGGGCCCTGTTCTTGGGATTCAATTTCACTATCACCTACCATCCAGGTTCCAGGAATGTGAAGCCGGATGCCCTGTCCCGCCAGTTCTCAGCCGAAGAAGTCCCTGCCGAACCTGAACCCATCGTGCCTCCTTCCCGTGTCATTGCAGCTTTCACCTGGGAGATAGAGGCCAAGGTCCATCAGGCTCAGTCCACATAGCCCAGGTAACGGACCTCCTAACTGTCTCTTTGTCCCAGACTTCGTCCGTTCTCAGGTCCTGCAGTGGGCCCACTCCTCCCACCTTACCTGTCACCCGGGGTCCCACCGTACCATCTCCTTCCTCAAACGGCGTTTCTGGTGGCCAACCATGGACGCTGACACCCGGTCGTTTGTGGCAGCCTGCTCCGTCTGCGCCCGAAGTAAAACCACCACCAAGCCCAGTTCTGGTCTGCTCCGTCCTCTGGCCATTCCCAGCCGTCCATGGTCCCACATCGCCCTGGACTTTGTGACCGGTAATACGGTTGTCCTCACCATCATTGATCGTTTCTCTAAGGCTGCACATTTCATTGCCCTGCCCAAACTTCCCTCTGCACGTGAGACTGCTGATTTGGTGGTACAGCATGTCTTCCACATCCATGGTCTGCCCTCAGATATTGTTTCCGACAGAGGCCCGCAGTTTACCTCCCAGGTTTGGAAAGCTTTCTGTACAGCCATAGGAGCAACTGCCAGCCTGTCTTCTGGATACCATCCGCAGTCCAATGGCCAGACGGAGCAGGCCAATCAGGAGATGGAGGCTGCTCTCCGCTGCATCACCTCAGCAGAGCCACTCTCCTGGAGCACTCGGCTGCCCTGGGTGGAGTACGCCCATAACACGTTCCCCAACACTTCCTCTGGTATGTCTCCATTCCACTGTTCTCTTGGCTATGAACCCCCTCTGTTCCCAGATCAGGAGGAGGAGATTGCCGTTCCATCGGTCCAGGCCCATATGTGCCGCTGCCGGGCCACTTGGAAGCATGCCCGTGCTGCGCTGCTCCGAGCTTCATCCAGGACTCAGGCCCAGGCGAACCGCCACCGTGCTCCGGCTCCTAGCTACATCCCAGGACAGAAGGTGTGGCTTCTCTCCAAGGATCTGCCTCTCCAAGTGGAGTCTAGGAAGCTCGCTCCCCGGTATGTTGGGCCGTTTAAGATAGAAACTGTTGTCAATCCCTGTGCTGTCCGCCTGAAGCTCCCGGCCTCTTTTCGTAGGATTCATCCTACATTTCATGTGTCTCTGTTGAAGCCTGTTCGCTCCTGTCCTCTCTCTCCTCCTGTTGCACACCAATTTGGCACTTGGTGGGTGTTAATTACGGACCAATGGCGTTAACGGTAGTTGATGAAGGGAAATAATTGATTCGTGGCACACTTTTTAAATAACATACTTTTTAATCTTTGGGCTCGGGGGAAGGTATCAAGTCTTTTCAAGTCAAAAGGCTCAAGTCCAAGTGAAGTCACGAGTCAGTGGTGTTAAAGTCCAGGTCGAGTTGCAAGTCTTTTTTGATTTTGTCAAGTCAAGTTGAAAGTCATCAAATTTGTGACTCGAGTCTGACTCGAGTCCAAGTCATGTGACTCGAGTCCACAACCCTGCCAGTTACTGTACTGTACATCTATGGTACTGTATGAGGAGCAGAAATGTGGCTCTGCTGTCACAGCGCTCCCAGCGGCTGTGTTCAGTGTTGTCTGGACTGCTCACATGTGCCACCTGATGGTTGTTGGTGTGCACTGCAGCTAGTGCTGAAATCAGCTGGAAAAAATAAAGTCCCCCCTCCCTAATGCCGCTGCAGGGCAGCTTTATCGCCGCAGCAACCGGGTCAAATTAAATGAGTGACATCTGTGGCTAGTTTTCACCATTAGGTAAGGTCATAAAATTGCATTTTATTTACTGTAACCAACAGACACCCTTTTGGACACCACATACATTTCAAAGGACAAGACAATACTACCTCTGCTAACCCTCTCTCTACCCCCTGCCCCTCAGCCTGTCTGTGCACCCCACAATACACATCAATCCTTAATATTGGGACAGTACATGTCATACTCCATTTCAACTGCAACTTAATCTTGCTCAAGCCTGTTGGGTAACACGCAGATAATGTGGTCTGTGTTGGTTTTGCATACAATGCACTTGTCCAACAGGTCCCACGGGTATGATGTAAAAATCTGTAATGGGACAGCCTGTGTTCCATTAAATAACCGCAGGAGGAGACCATTGCATTTCAGGCAAATGTAATAACTGGTGCACATTGAAGGATATGGCAAGCTCCATACAGCTTTTCAAAGTCATTGACAAATGTGTTACGAGACTGTTCGTTGCATAAAATAATTCCATGTGTGAGATAGATGTCTGTTGTAAGAAGTAGGCAGCATTGCACAAGAGCAAGAAGTGAAAAAACCATAGGCCTGACAGAAAGGTATGCTTCTTTCTCTCTTGTGGTGGGAGAAGGTGGATGATCTAAAAATTGGAACACCATCGGAATTACCTATATTTTATTTCATTTTAAATGACTCTATTTATCTGTAATTACAGTCCAACAGTGATTTGTGCACTTAGACACAAGGGTTTGTTCCAGTTCTGCCATTCATTCTGAAGTAACAGTTGAAATGAACACTTACTAAATTGATGTCATAGGCTAGCAGTTACTGCATACCTAACAAATGCAAAAGGGTAATTAAGTGTAAGGATAACACTTTATGAACAGAATGCTGAATAGAATTACCCCGTTTAGCTTTTTAAATTCATATTAACAACAGTGATTGCTTATTAATGACATTAATGAAAATATTAAACCTGCAGCGTTGGCTTTGGTCTAAACAACATTAAAAAAAAACCCAATTGCATTGTGTCATGTATATCTGTAATGACACTGCAACAGACTATTTTGTTTTTGTTTTTTCATTAGGGGTGGGGATACTAGCGTTGGGCTGAGCTGCAAGAAACCTTGACAATTCAAGTCATGCTGGCACAGTGGGAATAGTTTTCCACAGCACAGCACAACAAAGGAAATGGAGTTGTTTACTTTGATGAGGTGTTGGTGATGTGTTGGTCCTCACAAACTGTAGTAAGAGGGTGCCAACTGCAGCTATTTCTGCTTGTACTTATACTGTCTGTAATATTTAAAACAGATCCACTGACCTAATACAGGGAATATTTCCATATTTTGTTGTGTAGGCAAATTGTATTGAAGAATACCACTGCTAATGAAGCTCTTCTAAGCTGGTGAAAAATACACTGCATTTTGTTTGCTGGTCGAAAACATTTAATGCATCAGGAGGAGGAAATGTTGGGTTTGTATCAGGAGTACATTAAGCTGAAAGTAGGCACAGGGACATAGCAGTGTAAGCAGAGATCCAGTTAGAAGCTACAGATGACTTGAGAGCTGAACACAGAGGGACTCTCTCTGTTTACCAGAACATACACACAAGTTGAGCCTTGAGTTTAGCGCAAATGCAGCTTTGGGTTTGAGGGAAGACACCTTCACAGGTTGGCGGTGGTAGGCTCTGATACCAAGTAGGGCAAGTAGGACAGTTGACAACTGTTTGACACAACTATCACCTGCTGTGAAGCTGTAGTGGACACATGTGCATTTATGGCTTAGAGCAGCACAAGTGATTTAATTTGGCTAATTGCTAAATGGTGAACTGCAAGCTTTATTTTGTAACCACTATGTACTCTCACATTTTTTTACAGATTTGTATGGGCTTTAAAAGTAATTAGTGAATATTTATTTTTCAATGTAATAACAAAAGTTTGTTCTTGTGCTAAAGCAAGCAAAAAACAGACAAAAACATAAACACAAATATCACAAGACAGCAAATAAGTTTACCCCAGCATGTCTTGGGACCCCATGTCCCAAGACATGCTGCTCCTCTCCATCACCATCGTCTGTCCTGTCATCATCACTGTCACATTAAGACTATTTTCAATCCATTATTATTCATTATTATAGTTAAAGCTACAGTTGGTAGGATTGAGAAGAGAGTGGAAATGAACAAGTACAACTTCCAGGTCCCTACCCCTTTCTCTCCGCTGCAGTCCAGCTTGTCTCCAAAGCCCGTCCCTGCAGCGTTGCTCAATCTAATTCTTTCTTTTTAGCTTGCTTTTCTTCATTGGTCTTCTTCTGTTACTTGTCTTTGTGTAAGCTGTTGTTTTCTCATTGCTTGGTTGTTCGGTGGTTGTTTACAAATCCGCCATTGCGTCCGCTCCAAGTTCGCACAGGCACGGGAGAGGGGAGCTGCCCACAGCATGAGCAGAAGCAGTGATTGACACTCTGTCAGATACTCCTCCTGGTGTGATTTGTTGTTTTTACTAGGGAGCGGTGGATTCTTGCAAATGGCCTTGGGGGCAGCAGGTGGAGCCAGAGGAACATAATTTTTTCACAGATTATCTGTCTCATGTGTAGTACATGGCCAGTAGCTCCGTCAAACTTCGCCACATTTAAAAAAAAAAAAATTTCACCTTCATTACCGTATTACCTATGACACAAATACATTCATCAACATCGAAAAATGAAGTGCAGGACTGGATTAAGTGCCTTTCGGTCAGGTGACAAGGAAGCATAGGAGAGACTGGAGAGAGACCTCAACACCAGCAACACCAAAAACATGTGGCAGGCGATTCAGATCACCACAGGCTACAAAAGCAGGGGCGCTAAGCGACAGGGCCATCATGTGTGAGGCCACATTGCCAGATGAGCTTAACACCTTTTATGCTTGCTTTGATCTCCTCAACAAAGAGTCAGCTGTCAAGTCTACTCCACCTCCAGATGACCGGCCACTGTATCCACAGCGGATGTGAGAAGAATCCTCCTGAGAGTGAATATGAGTAAAGCTACTGGGCCTGATAACAGCGGCCCATGCTTTGTATTAAGTGTTCTGCGATGCCGTTGTGAGAGGCAGAGGTAGTGGCTTTGAAGGAGTGTCCAGAGTAATGTACGGGAGACATGGCAGATGAGGAGAGCATGTGGCGGAAGTGCTGGATAGCCAGTTGTCCAGACTCGGAGATGAAGGGAGGATTTGTCAATGTTATGCTCTGGGATTTCCAGAATTGCATGTAGTTTGCAAGGTTCTTGATTCGGCGGTGACGGTACTGGTGTAAGCGGGCCGGATGTGGGCAGTGGAGGGCACTGTGGGGGTGTGTGAAGGTGTCAATCGACCCTGCCGCCTCGACCCTGCCGCCTGCTGAGAGAGAGACAGATGACCATATGCCTAGGTTGCGGTGTGGAATGGAGAGTGCCACCAAAGATGCCTGATGGAGATGCCTTCACCGGGGACAAAATGCCTTCATCTCTGTTGATCCACATGCCAAGAGCCAGCCTTCCTCCTCCTCCCTCTCTCCAAGAGCATCGTTTTCCCTGGCCATCTAGGTGAAACTACTTTTTCTTGTGATAGTCTAGGTTGATGCTATGTAGATTACTAAAGTAATTTAGTACTAGATGAGAATAGGATTTCCCTTTTTAATTACTATATCAGAATCAGTTTAAGAATCAGATTTATCGCCAAGTAGGTTTTCACATACAGGGAATTCCCTGGTATGTTAGCACATAGGCCTGACAATAAAACCTAGTCAGTAGGAAATACAATATATATATACAATATACAATAAAATGTATATGAAGGATTGCGGTCACTGTACATGAGTCAAGAACTCTGTAGCATCCTTTAGATGGAGACTGAATTAGTTTATTGGCTATCTTCTTTTTCCCTTCGTCAAGGATAGCCCCCTGAGGTTCAATTTAATTTACATTAAATTCTGTTGTTTAATGTTAATACTGATTATTTTTGATAGCCGAAGTTGAGACTTCAATTTTATACAAATTATGAGCTATCATACTTATCATATTTTAATATCTGATAAACCATATACATGCTACAGTTTATAGAGCAAAACCTCCCTCCCAGTTGTCCAAAAACATAACAATGCTGGGCAACAACAAAACATATCAATACGTCAGAAATGATCTAGAGAAGGACTAACAAATACTTTGTTTTGGTCTTTTCATAGGATTTGTAGCCAGTAAGAAATATATTGAATAACGGGAGCCTTATCCCTTAAACCAAACTACACAGATTAAAATCTTATTCATAATTCAACATAAATCAACCTGGTTATCTGTACCCTTCCCAAAACATAACTTCACAAATTGTCACAGCAGTGACCAGACAGAGCTAAGTGACAGCTGGTGTCAAAGGATTCCTCTGAAGGAGTTCAGCAGTGCCACCATAAATAAAATACACTGGAGGAAGCTGGAGTGGGTTGGTGTGAGCATGTTGTGTCAGGTACCAGTGAGAAAATGAAATATGAACCAGGAGGTCCAGTCTGAGTAACAGATCCATAAGTGTCAACGTTTATCAGACACCGAAACACTGCAAGTAGGTTTATAATAGAGGGTGGATACCATATAAATGGCTTGAACAAAGTATTTTTGTTTTCTTTTTTGTTCTATTGTCGTTGTACTAAATAATAGTAAGACTCGCACACAAATCTGCAGCCATAGTGAGTTTTTGTTTTCATGTGATTGCTTTCATGCTCCATTGTGAGTTTTTTTCAAATTATTTGTTTTTCCATGTACGTAGTCTTAGTTCATTGTATTTCCCGATTTTGTTTTTGGGTTTTTTTTATTATTTTTTTTCTCCAATCTGGCATGTCTCAGATAGGGGTTGAAATTGAGATAGTAATAATTGAAAAACATAAAGGCCTGCATGGCTCAAAAGCTTAAAGTGTAGTCTGCAATTCTAATCCAAAACACTTTTTGTCAAATTCAGCGAATATCCTCATGGTCAGTTAGCCATCCGTTCTGTCTATGCGCTGAAAAAAAAAATCCGGTGTTCATACACAGCCCTGGCTCTGTAAATGGGAAACAAACAAAGTGGCTCGGACCGGGCCACACAACTCTCACTCATACGTTTGTGCTTGTGCATAGGACAGTTGTTGTGGAAGCGAGAGGGACACATGCACAGGCACATAATAGCATCTGCCCATGCTATATACACCCGGGTGTAAATAGCATTGTTGTATATGAACAGCTGGGTGCTATTAACATCTACCCATGCTATATGAACCCTGGGTGCAGATAGCATTGTTGGCTACTGATACCTGGGTGCAAATAGCATCTGCCTAATTAAAGTCACCCCTGTAATGACTAAAATGTGAAATGTGAATAATACATTTATTCATTAAACTATATATCAATATATAACGATATATTAAACTATATCATTTGTGGGCCATTTTTTAAGAATAACGTCTTCAGTAGAAACTAATAAGCAAATGGGTTTGGAGCTGAATGAAAGACGGACGAACACATTATTGGTTGTTTTATTCATGGGATTTGTTGACAATGGGAAATATAGGTTCATAGCTTTACCCTTTGAAGCCTAATTAGTTATTTTTAATTATGTTTTTGTTTTTTTGTTTTTTAAAGGGGGCAGTATTTGGAATAAAATAGCCCTTTATCAAGTCACATACACAATCACAGTACAACAAGCATTGAAATTTGTTTGTGTCTAGCTCCAGAAAGCAACTAACAAATAGTAAAAAATAGAACAGAACAGAATACTATAGAATAAAATAAACAAAATAAGATTAAATGTAAAATAAAATATTTTACAAAAGAAACAATAAAACAATATATCCGTAACAATACAACAACATATATGTAAAAAAAAATGAAACAGTATGGCCATGGATGAGTTTCGGAAAATTGAAACAATGTAACCGGTACATATAGGCCTATCACATGCAATTATGAAGTCACTGGTTGAGGACCCGGATGGCCTCCCTGACCGCAGCAGAGAGTCTGTTTTTGGGGTGATGGAGGTCTTTTATGATCCTCTCCGCCCTCGTCCTGCACCTCCTGGTGAAAATGTATTGTAGGGCTGAGAGTTGACATATGATGGTGCGTTCTGCTGACTGCACCACCCTCTGCAGGGGCAGGTAGTGCCTCTTGCAAGCTACCAAACCAGGCGGTGATGCTGCTTGTCAGGACACTCGCAATGGTGCAGGTGTAGGAAGTCTTTAGCACCTTGAGAGGCAGCCTGAAGTCCTTAGGCGTCTGAGGTTGTAGAGACGCTGATGGACTAGTAGTGTCTTATTTATATTAATTGATATTAGTAAAAACGAACCCTTTACTTACCATATGATGTTTGATATTTTTTGCTATTATCAAACCTCTTGGGTATATTTGCTCTCATCCAATCATGTCACAGGCATGTAAAAACTCCCACAAAAGATTTATATGCTGTACAGAACAGGAGGTCGGTTTCACTGTAGGTTTTACAGACTGTGGATTGAAATTATATAGCACATGAATGATTTTTCCATCTCTGATGAGACGTCAAAAAGAAAATCATAATAGCCTAATAAAAACGTTATTACTAGCTGTGGACTGAAGCATATCGGATTTTTAATAGAAGAACAATCCATGAAGCAACATGTCATATCACCCCAAACCCTGCAGAGCAGTTTCTACTGGCCCAATGACGTGAAAAAGCTTGTATGTGTTAGTTAATTCATCTTTATTAAGGATAAGAGACATTTCTCACTCCGATTGCACCACACACATACACACACATAAACACGCGCCTAGAGACATAAACGCATATTATTCCCGCACAGAAACTGTGGTAGCATGGCATGGTAGACTGCCATTTATCATCTATGTCAAAGGCTTTCTGAGAAGCAATAAAACAGATGACTTGATAGAGTCAATGTGTGACAGAAAAAAGGTGTGTGTGTGTGTGTGTGTGTGTGTGTGTGTGGTAAAGAGCGGGGGGAGACTGTCACGTCACATCATCACGCTTACCTCTCCACCCCCTCCTCATTATCCGCAGTGACGTAAGCCACACAAAGTACTTAAACAAGCCGCGGAGTCACCAGCCGCAGCACAGTAACGAGCACTTTGAACGGAATCCACAAGAGTGAAACGGGTGTTTGTTTTTTCCTCTAACCGGTGACACCCTGAAAGTCGCGATCCGGCGCTACACTTTGTGTCACGAAGAACCGAAGACAGATCGCGGATAGACAGAGAGAGAGGAGAGAAAGCGCTGTGTGTGTGTGTTTGCTGATTGGCTGAACAGTGACCAATCTGCCCACCGCGTGCCACACAGAAAGCCGCGCGCAGATATATTGGGTGCACCGGCTCGCACTAGTTTCCCACTTCGCTGGTACACACGAGGAAAGCATAGATCGTCTTAAGTATCGTTTAAAATAACACAGAGGTAAGATAATAACTTCTTCATTTACAGGGAACAACTAATACTATTGCTACTACTACTGCTACTTCTTCTACAATTACTACTACTGGTTTCACTACAACTAGTAATAATGACAGGAATTCACAGGAGTCATGCACAACATTTTCTATACACATATACAGTCAAGGGAACTTTCATGGCATGCTTTACATACATATATTTAATTATTGATTGTATACAGTATAGAAAACCAATATAATAATAGAATTTCATTTTAATATTCAGTATTATCAGTTGTAGTAGTAGGTTGGAAGTATTTGTAGAAGCAGACTTAGTAGTAGTAGTAATAATAGTAATAGTGAAAATAGTAGTAGTATTAGAAGTAGAAAAAGCTAAATGACTATCTAGTGGTTCTCACATTATAAAATAGAAAACATTTTATTATCTGAATTTTATTAGTGTTCAATTTCACATTTTACTTTTAAATGTTTAATGTGAAGCATAATATAACAGTCTGACAAAGTTTTAACATTTTGTAATTTTCTGTCCTTAGTCCATGGCTGCCCCCGCACACAGCAGCTGGGTGTGGATGTTGGTTCTGGGCGCATGTGTGTCGCTGGTGGTTGGAGCGGACTGTGGGAAGGAGTGTGCACTATGTGTGTACCGTCTGCTGGGACAGCGGTCTGGTTTCTCCTCCCTGGTAACTATAATTGATTATTACTATAAAGTCTATATATATTTCCAACACACTGAGAGACAAACTAATAATTGGTCATTTAAAATCCCTAAGGGTACAGAAACAGCCTGATGTCTCACCTATGGTAAGGTTTATTATAAATAAACTCAATTTTATACATAGACTAACCCAGTGTGGGAAACAGGCACAGCAGTCTTGTTTCTCCTCCTCACAAGTCACATTAGTATTAATGTAATTTTAATTTTAACTTTCTCCTTCCCTCTCCTTTCATATGCCCCTTTCAGTTTCTGTTTTTCACTCCCTTCATTTCATTCTTCCTAAGCTGTTTTTTCTTAATTTCCTTGCTTTCCCTTTTCTGTCTCCCATCTCTGTGTATTTTTCAATCCTCCTCTCTTTTCCTCTTTCACGTTCCCACGTCTCCTCTTTTCCCATGTTCATCTTTATGTCATCAGTTATTAATGACTGTAATGTCGATGTTCTGTAGGCTTCAAGCCAATACTCAAAACCGGTAGGGTTTTTTTCCCCAAGGGCTTTTTTTCTTTTTCACTTTACTTTTCTGTTCTTCTTTCCTCCTCCCTTCACTTTCCATGCCCCCATTTGCCTTTCTCAAATTTTCATTCCTTTTCTGCCCTCTTTTTCCATTCACATCAGTGCACCCTCAGTTTTTAGACCAGAGTAATCATGTTAATGTCATTTTATAGATTACCGAAAATTGAAATAATGTGTTGAGTATGCAAAACGTACATTTATAAACATTGCCATCCTCTAAGAATTGAAATATTGTGTTGAGTGTGCTAAATGTACATTTATGTACATTTCTATCCTCTAAAAATATATCAAAGGGGTTCTTCTAGTTCAAGATTTTCTAAATTCCTTGAAATTTTCTGATACCAAGAACGTGAATTTAATTCCCTGAATTCTTTGAAAACTTTGAAAAATGTGATTGCTGGTAGGAAGAAAAGGACAGTATAAAGACCCAGACAAAATATATTATCAATAGAAATCGAAATTTAATGTTTTTTTTAGGTTTTTAATCTGAAAACCTGTTCATATTTGGTATTTGCTGTCCCCTTTCACTCTTTACACAATCATTACTTGTTGTATACTTCCAATTATGGCCACCAGAGGGTGTTGCTGCCCACCACCCTCGAAGCCCCTCAGGTGCCAGTATGTCCTCAATTCAATTTTCCTGTTCATTAATTCTGTCTTTATAAGCCAGCAGCACTGAAAGCTCAGCAAGAATCCCTTCTCAGTGCCATCAGTGAAGTGAAATTGAATGACACGTGAGCTTCGGAGCAGGTTACCTGGGCAATATGCAGCCCCCAAGGCTAAGCAGATGCCTTTAGTTTGATCACACTCCTGCCATCAGGGTTATATGGACTCATATAGTTAAAGGATGACTGTGATAAGTGGGTGGTGGGGTGGGGGACACACAGCTTTTATAGGGGAGACTTCCACTAAATGAATAGGAAGTACTGTGTCAATGGGTGAGGAACAGGCTGGGACAGATTGTTTTAAAGGGAGAAATTGTGTTTCTAAAGTTGTTAAGGGAGTAAGTGAGGGATATCATAGATAAAATAGGCTGTTGGGTTTTTCCAAACCATCTGTTGACTGTTGTAATCTCTCCCTCATTCTCTCTTTAGTGTAGTCTTTGTCTGTATTTCTCTATATAAACACAATGTTGGAGTGCAATGCAGATATATGACAAAGCTTTCTCTATGTGTTCCTGTCTCCATTTAAATGTCAGTAACAGTTCATCAAGCTTTACTTTCATGGTTTAATGTGACTAGGGTAAGAAAATGAAACAACAGTGATGGAAAGAGCCACAGAGAATATACAGTGTGACTGAAAATCCTTAATTGATTTTTTGGTCTCCATTTGTCAGTTAATTTCTTCTCCATTTGAATGCTATTGGAGGATTGGACTATGGCTTCAAATGGCTCTCCCACCAGAATAAATTTTAACATATCCACAGTTGAGAGTTGTTATATTTTGCTATGGGCCAGTTGACATGTTGGTCGGAGAGTGAGTCTCATTTATCATTTAAGCACAAAATGAATATAAACGACTTTTATGCAGCCTAAATGCATTCAGTTCTCATGTTCTCAGTTATTTAATATCTCAAATAATACAATTGTAAAGTGGCATTCCATAGTGAATTGGCTTATTAAATGTCAGAAAATAATCAAAAATCAAAATTGCACATCACAATTTGCTAGAGCCCAATGTGACGTCCTCAAATTACTCAAATTCCAACCAACAGTCCAGAACCCAAAGCTGGAACCAGAATTTATTTTGAATTTGAATCCATTATCTAAATCTTTGCCAATTAATTTTCTGTATATCTACTCATCGATTTTTGACTGATCATCACCAAATGCTAGCTTTGAAAATAATGATAATAATATTGACCTGCTAGACCTCATGATGATTAAATGCTGTCCATTAGGAGGACCAGTTTCCATTTTACTGCCTCAAAGCATTGAAATGCCTTAGTCATAGGAATATAGAAACTTTTTTGGCTTCTTTAAGAATGAGAAGATCAACATCAATCTTATAGGGATATTCCGGAACTTAGTGTTGCACTTCCATAAAACTGGACAGATTTGAAAAAAAATGCTAGAAATTGAAGTTCACAGCGCACGCTAACCAAAAATAGCTGGCTGTGTGCAGCTTCCTGGAGTCTTGTAGTCCCTGAGGCTGTCAGGTTTCACACCACCGGGCCTGTACAAAGTCAAGAAATGTCCAACATGTAGTGCCCCCTAAAACCATAAAACCGGACACGTTCTGTACATGTACATGTACAAACACCGAACACTGAACTGACTATGCTGAATCGCCACAGTAACCCACCGAATTAGTGGGTTAACAGTGGAGCTCCCCTCACTGTTGACTGAAAGTTAAGAGCTTACTGAAAGACTCACAGAAACAATCCTGATGCAATAAATATGTTGCAAATTACTGAGCCTTTACCTTATATGAGCTGAACATAAAAGTTTGAACTAGCGACAGACTGAACTTACTACTGAAGTGAAGACGATTAGAAACATCATCATAATATACAACATTATGAATGGTGACGGGATCACTTACTTGCGTACATACTGATGTGCGTTTGAAGAGATGTGACTGCTTAGCTTGGAAAAAGAAAACAAAAGAAATCTTATATCGTCAGTGATAACGAACCTTCAAATTAAACTGCACAAAATCATTTGACTCAGCAAGGTGATTCATAATGTCCACCTTTTTACAAAATTTGTCCTGACTCCAGCTGTGTACTCAAATACACATACATAGGATTGACATTCATCTTCTCAGAAATGTTTAACTACTCCTTTAATCTCTGCTTGCACCCCTTTACATAGCTATGGAGCCCTTACATCGAGTCCCTTCAATTCACAGTGGTTAAACCCCAGAATGATCGACATTTTTACATCTGTAACATTTGTGGGGTTATTTAATGTAGAAAATTAAAGTATTCTTTCCCTGATAAGGCCATAGTGATTCAGTTGCTGATATGTCAATGGAAACATGACAGCATGTTGTAATTGGCAAACACTGTTGATAAGATTGATTATGAGAAGTCATAATGATAATTTTGATTGTTCTAGACATGCTCACTTGAATGTGAGGGTGGGTTGGACAGCCAGAAGCTCCGTCTGTGCCGGGACTTCCTATTGGAGGAGGAAAACCACGTTCCTCTGGATGCTGACCCCCATCAACAGCAGGAACAGGAAGCAGTGGGCGCCATGACAGCTGACAATGAGGATGGGACATCACTGGAACACCAGCTGGCCAAGAAGTATGGCGGCTTTATGAAGCGCTACGGTGGTTTCATGTCTCGCCGCTCCTCCTCTCCAGAGGGGGCACTGGAGGATCCTGGAAACCAGGATGATGAAGAAAACGTTCGCCTGGAGATCCTAAAGATTCTCAATGCAGCAGCCGAACATGGCGACGAGGGGGATGGTCAGGGAGGCGAGGCAGTTAAGAGGTATGGAGGCTTCATGCGTCGGGCTGAAGGAGGGGTGATGCAGGGTGACCTGCTGGAGGCAGTGTTAGGCCGCGGGCTTAAGAAGCGCTATGGGGGGTTCATGAGGCGTGTGGGCAGGCCTGAGTGGCTGGTGGACAGCAGCAAGAGTGGGGGGGTGTTGAAACGGGGTTTGGAGAACGGCAGTGAGCTACAGAAGAGGTACGGTGGGTTCATGGACTAGGACGCCACAGTTATGACCCTTGACTCCCCCTATCCCTCCAAACCCCTATCTTCAACCAATCACCTTGTAGTCTGGACTTGTTGGTGTTTGAATCAACTGGCCACCTGCTCTGCTAATTAAATTGCATCATCTGGTTTGTATAATGTGCTGCTGCTTACTTTACTGATTCAATTGGTTCTGTAATGATAAAAAAAAAACATATATTGTTCAGATGTACACAAATCAATTTTTGGTCTCTTTTTGGTTTTCATGATGATATTATTTATTAAAAGAATCTGTTGATCAAGGTGTTTTGGTCGAGTGTATGATTTTTTTTTAAATTACCATGTTCTGGTCTGTGTGTGTGTGTGTGTGTGTGTGTGTGTGTGAGAGAGAGATCTGAACAGAGGTTGATTGTCCCATCAAATGAAAACAGGCCCATGACTTCAGCTGTCAGTGATTGCAGTAATCCACAACAGCCTCTATTAAATCTTAAATTACCTGCAGATTTTTGAGCCAGAGGAGCCACTTATGTATCTCTGAAATAATTGGATACATACAATCCATATGGTGAGCAATAACAGTGGATGTCCATTCATGTAGAAAAGGTGAGGTAAGTAAAAGTAAAATGGAGAGTGGCAAGTCTATATATTGCAGAACACTATATTTATATCATTATCTTCCACAGGCTATTTTTCTTAGCAAGGGAGAAAAGCCTAAAACTACATTTACTCCATTGGATGATAAAAATCTTTATTCAACAAAGTGCTGATGAAATCTCTAGCAACTCTACAAGAATAAGCCCACAATACTATGGCATCAGAGAATTAATCAATAAGTCTAATTTACATTAATCTGCTAGTCCAAATATGTCAATCTATGCAGAGTTAATGGAGGTTCATTTGAAGTTTCTCTGGTTAATGTAGTAGTTAAGTAAGTAGTAGTAAGTAAAGTTTATTTAGTATAGCACCTTTCACAGAGCAAGGTCACAAAGTGCTTCATAAGAGTAAAAACATTAAAAATAAGACCATAAAACAGTAAAAAGAAACAAACAATAAAACAAAAGCAACAACAGACCTTAAAAACACACAAAATTTACGAACACTAGACAGCACGAGGTGAGGTAAAGGCTAGGTTTAATAAGTTTTCAGCTGCTTTTTGTAGGCGTCAACGGAGACCGCAGATCGTATGTCAATAGGAAGGGCGTTCCACAATGTTGGAGCCACCACTTCAAAGGCACGATCACCTTTTGTTTTCAGTCGAGCACGAGGGACAACCAGTAAGCCCTGGTCAGAGGACCTAAGTGACCTACTGGTGATGTAGCAGGTGCCTGTCCATGTAGGGCTCTATATGTAAAAACAAGAACCTTAAAATGAATCCTGAACTTGATGGGAAGCCAATGTAAAGAAAATAAGATGGGAGTGATATGAGTCATCTTCCTGGACCTGGTCAACAGCCTTGCAGCAGCGTTCTGGACCATTTGTAGACGGTCCAGGGA
>NTHP01000738.1:235012-264729 GCA_003416845.1 Oplegnathus fasciatus
CTGTATTTGTTCTCAGCTTTAACAGTGAAGTGTGAACGTTGCTGTATTTGTTCTCAGCTTTAACAGTGCAGGGTGAACGTGACTGTATTTGTTCTCAGCTTTAACAGTGAAGTGTGGACGTGACTGTATTTGTTCTCAGCTTTAACAGTGAAGTGTGGACGTAACTGTATTTGGTTTTTTTTTCTTGAGGTTTAACAGTGCAGTGCGAACGTGACTATATCTGTTTTCAGCTTTAACAGTGCAGTGTGGGCATGACTGCAGGCTGAGACCTCTACTCTCCGCCAAATGGCTGATTCAGATGAACGGGTCCTAGCGCCGGTCGAGTTGCGCTTCGACAGGTCCGTTACTTCCGTGTTATGAATAACATGTCTGTATCCTTACTACGCTGCACTTTATAAATTATGATAATCTGGTCGCGAGTCTTATCTTTCGCCTGCGTCCAGGCGCCGTCTTTTCTTCTCGCCGTTCCCTTACTGAAGTTACATCCAGCAGTTTAAGAAAACAGGTGTGTACACACACTAACGCTTGGCTGTTTACTCTCGTGCTACAAAATACATTTTACAGTTCATGCACATCTATTTATGGCCGCACACGCGAGCGAAACGCTCGCACTGTCGAGCCCTACACTATTTACAAAAAGAAGATTATAACTGTTAAAGATATAGTCACTATTTTCACAATTCTTTAACTCATCTATATGAAAAGCGATATTTACATGCTCTATTTACACTTCTGGCCAGTGTCGCCGTCCATTTTAGGCCCCTTAGCAACACATGCAATGACTCCGTTCCTCTATCGCCATCCCTGTAGGCCCCTTAGCGACGCATGCATTAATTTCCACCTGTCCCTGTCGCAGTCCCGAGGGCTCCTAGTGACGCACGCTACCTATATACTCATAAATCAGCCCCTTGCCCGTTCAGTCCTCTCATTGCGGGAGCATCCCAGCACCCAGCTGAGACACTACTGCACTGAAGAGCGGTANCAGACATAAAACCCGAGTCAGTTCCGGACAGCTGACTGACGTTCCACTGTTTATACACTGCCCTATATTGTCCAAGTGCCCATGCCCTCATTGGTGGAGAAACCTGAGCCTCTCCACCTATTTCTAAAAATGATCATCTATCACTAGGTAAATAATGGTGTAATTTCTCCCAAATTTGGGATGATCCAACCCTCTTCTGGGCACATCCAGGCATATCTCTGATTCCAGTATGTTTGGGGATTTTCCACTCTAGGGCATGTCTGGACACGTTTGTGACGCAGTTATTTTTCAGGATCTCTCAGAATATATTTTTTTAAAAGTTTATGATCTTTTCATGTTGCATGCTAAAACACAATCTTCACACTTTATATGTTAGATATACATACAATCAGGTACTTTTAATTATTTGTTTATATATATATATAAGCACTTCAGCAAATCATAGTTTTGCTTCAACAAGTGCCTATAGAAAATCATCATACCTCTTTGGAATAGTCACAACCTGAAATCAAAACCACATTAAAAATCATCTTTTTCCAGCTTTATTTGCACATTTTGCCTAAATACTTGAATGATAGGCTTGAAAAACTGATCAGTCCCCTGATTTAATACTTTGTAGAGCCACCGTTTGTTTTAATTACAGCCATCAGTAACAGCAGAATTGTTCGAGTTCAGTGAAATTTCATGGTGATGGACTGCTCTCATCAAGTCCATCCATTGATTTTCAGATCAGATTTAGGTCAGGGCTCTGATTTGGTCACTCAAGGCCATTCACCTTTCTATCATGAAAGGGATAATGAGTAGGATTCGTCGATTGCTGTTTGTAAACATAACATTCAAAACTCCCCGGCTCACAGCGCATGCGCTTCTGGTGGCCCCCGTGCTTACGATCTTGTAACAGGTCACTACGTCTTAATAGAGTCCTGCACCTCACACCCTGGGCACTGTTATTGGCTGGGGGCTACACACCACTGCCCAAAGGTTGATGCCCAGAAACATTCCGAGCACAGCAAAATAAGAAAATACAGGCGGAGGGCAGGGTCTCCGCAGATACAGACACCGCCACACACTTCTAGCGGGTCATACGTGATGATTGAGAGGGATTATTTTTGTATGAGTCTATACATTGTTTTTTAGGAAAATCCTACTCGTTATGCCTTTAAGCCACTGTGGGGGTTTTTTTGGTGGTGTGTTTCAGGTCATTGTTGTGCTGGAAGGTGAACCGCCTGCCCATCTTCAGCTGTCTAGCAGAAGGCCGCAGGTTTTCATCAAGAATTTGGTTGTACTTGGCATTACCCATTTTCCCTTCAATCCTGACCAATTGTGTTTAGTTTTCGTCAAATATAGTGCTTGGAGTTTTTCGGCAAAACACAAACGAGATGCGGTGTCAGAAGAGACTTCTTTTTTGCCACACTGCCATGAAGTTTTGTGTGAAGTTTGTGAGATTGTCACATGCACAGACCAATCTCTGTCATAAAGACTTATGATTCCTTAAAAGTTGCCATTGGCCTCTTGGTAGCTACCGTGATCAATATACTCGTGGCTCGGTCATCCAGTTTCTAAGGATGGCCTGATAGGCAAGGTGCCATGTGCTCTCCACTTCTTAATAATGTTCTGAATGGTACTCAGAGGGATAGTTAAATCCTTTGAAATCTTTTGTATCCAAACTTGTGCCTTTCCACAACTTTATCCCTAAGCCCTTTTGAAAGCACCTTTCCAACCATGGTGAATTCTAAACGTTACCATGCACTACTAGTAGTGGAATCGCCAGTTTTATTCTTAAGTTATCAACAACGATACAATTGATGTCAGGTGGGGGCCAGTTAGCCTGGTGTTTGATCTGGAAGGTGATTGGTTGTACATGAGAAAGTTTAGAATGGTTAATCTAAGGGACTGATCACTTATATTTTTTTTCAAAATGTTATTTTGACTTTGATGTTGAGGGTAATAATGTGTAATACAGCTGGAAAAACGTTTGATTGGATTTATTTTAATTTACAGGGTGTAATGTGACAAAAGGTAAGGATTGTGACAGGATATGGGGATTTTCTCTAGGCACTGTAATTTCAATATCAAATATACTATTATATAACTATTTTTCATTGTACCATATGTTCTGAGTGTTCTGAGTCATCCAAATCTCATAGCCCATTTTTAAACTATTTAAAAACAGCTGTATAATTTAAAAAATGAATGAAATATAAATTCAAATATAAGCCTTAAAAAGTTAGTTATGCCATAAAATGCCTTCTCAAAGCTCTGTCTTCCTCAACTGACCATGAAAAGAAACAAACATAGCTCTTCTGAAAAGTACTAAAACTACAGAATTGAAAGGGCTGCTCAAGTGATTCACTACTGTAATTCCATAAAGTTGGGGGACTCATAAGAGACAGACTAAGAAAGACTAGTCACAATGCAGCTGGACCCCAGCTGACATTGGCTGAGAAGCGGGGTACACCCTGGACAGGTTGCTAGTCAATCACAGAGCTGACACATAGAGACGGACAACCACTCACACTCATATTCACACCTTTGGGCAATTTAGAGTCACCAATTAATCCTAACCTAACTTTCATGTCGTTGGACTGTGGGATGAAGCCGGATAATAAGCATAAGGAGAACATGCAAGCTCCACACAACTGGCCAACAGGTAAGACAGACAGTGCTAACCACTGCACCACTGAGCCATTCTGACTTTTACCGCTGAACAAAAATATAAACGCAATACTTTTGTTTTCGCTCCCATTTTTCTCGAGTTGAAATAAAATACCTAAGACTTTTTCTATGTACACAATAGATATATTTCTCTCAAATTTTGTTCACAAATTTGTTTAAATCTGTGTTAGTGAGCACTTCTCCTTTGCCAAGATAATCCATCCACCTGACAGGTGTGACATATCAGGATGCTGACTAAACGGTATGATTAGTACACAGGTGTGCCTTGTTCTGGTCACTCTAAAATGTGCAGATTTATTACACAACACAATGCCATAGATGTTGCAAGTTTTGAGGGAGCGTGCAATAGGCATGCTGACTGCAGGAATGTCCACCAGAGCTGTTGGCCGTGAATTGAATGTTCATTTCACTGCCATAAGTCGTCCCCAGTGCCGTTTCCGAGAATTTGGCAATACATCCAACCGGCCTCACAACCGCAGACCACGTGTGGCCACACCAGCCAAGGACCTCCACATCTGGCTTCTTCACCTGCATGATCGGCCACCCGGACAGCTGATGCAACAGTTGGTTTGCACAACCAAAGAATTTCTGCACAAACTGTCAGAAACCGTCTCAGGGAAGCTCATCAGTGTGCTCGCCGTCCTCACTAGGGTCTTTACCCGACTGCACTTCGTCGTCATGACCGACTTGAGTGGGCAAAAGCTCACCTTCAATGGCATCTGGCACTTTGGAGAAGTGTTTTCTTCACAGATGAATCCCGGTTTTCACTGTATCGGGCAGATAGCAGACATGTGGGCGAGCGGCGGTGGGGTTATGGTATGTGCAGGCTTAAGCTACGAACGAACACAGGTGCATTCTATTGACGGCAATCTGAATGTACAGAGATCCCGGGAAAGATCCTGAGGCCCATTGTCGTGCCATTCATCCGCCACCATCACCTCATGTTGCAGCATGATCATGCACGACTCCATGTTGCAAGGATCTGTACACAATTCCAGGAAGCTGAAAACATCCCAGTTCTTGCATGGCCTGCATACTCACCAGACATGTCACTCATTGAGCAAGTGGGCTGACATTCCACAGGCCACAATCAACAATCTGATCAACTCTATGCGAAGGAGATGTGTCGCACTGCATGAGGCAAATGGTGGTCACACCAGATACCGACATTTCTGACCCCCCGTTGTTGTTGGATCTGTAGCCCTAGTCATGTGAAATCCATAGTTCAGTGCCTAATAAATGTTTTTTTTCAAGCTGAAACTACACATTTTAGAGTGGCCTTTTATTGTGACCAGCCCGAGGCACACATGTGTACTAATCATACTGTTTAATCAGCATCCTGATATGCCACACCTGTCAGGTGGATGAATTGTCTTGGCAAAGGAGCAGTGCTCACAAACACAGATTTAAACAAATTTGTGAACAAAATTTGAGAGAAATATATCTATTGCGTACGTAGAAAAAGTCTTAGATACGGTGTGTGTATATATATATATATATATATATAATATTACATTGAGCGGTTTCATTTCACAGGTCGATGTTTGTACAACGTTGACTTAAAGGTTTTCTATCTCTGTGATTCATATTGAGCCTGTTTTTCATTGGGTTCAAGAAATTTGCAAGTTACAGAGGTGTAAACTTGCAAATTTCCTTGCAAATATTGCTGTTGTTCCTCTTTTGTACGTATAAAATGTATAAAACGGACGTACAATCAATTTTTATGACTTAAGCGGAAAACCACGTATAAGTAGTTATTTATAAAACCTTACTTTGACGTGGAAATGATCTTATCTCTAAGCAAACTCTTGACTTGACGTAAGTGATTTTCCTGCTGGTTTGGGACGCATATGCACCCAAGTCTGTGGTGAACTTTGTAAGGCAGGTGCCATCAATTTGAAGTTAATTTGAGATTCATGAATCACAGGTGCGTAAGTTACAAATGTTGTTTTATTAAATGTTTTATGAATCGAATGTAACCGTCTGAAATGATCTTAAGACTAAATTCAAGTATAAATCTAAGAACATTTTTATAAATGAGGCCCCAGTTCCAGAACTAAACACTATGACCTGTGCTTATATATTCCACGATCTTCTCAGAATAAAACAGGTTTCAACCTGAGATCACTCATTTATAAACAGTAAGGGTAGGATTATATGTGACTCAAAAATACAAACACTACGAGGATAAATATGAGGAGAGTTCATGACTGGGTTCTGCAGAGACTCTGAGGAGCTGCTAAAGCTCATCAGCATTACAAATTCAAAGCTAGAAAATCACCTGTAGCAAAACACACCTAATCCAAATGTGCTCGCCTGTTAATAAATAACACATCAGGATTTAACTGACATCCACATGTTGTTTCTTTTTCAGTCAACTAAAAGAGAAAGCTTGACAGCCAGAAAAAACACACTTGTTTGCAGAAAATGTTCATAATTACTTTCATACCTGTGAGTCATAACTGCACTGGACTGGGCACTGTAGCCTCT
The DNA here is from genome assembly GCA_003416845.1 of Oplegnathus fasciatus. Classification (NCBI taxonomy): domain Eukaryota; kingdom Metazoa; phylum Chordata; class Actinopteri; order Centrarchiformes; family Oplegnathidae; genus Oplegnathus; species Oplegnathus fasciatus. The sequence continues at coordinate 241,161 of NTHP01000738.1, forward strand.
TAGTTAGCGAGTGGGACTTTTTTTCCACATAAGAGGCATTTACCTGTATTGAAAGTTATTCTCCAATTTAATTCATCTGCATTCAGCAGTTATTACTGTAACAACACCTGCTTGAATCAGTCTTTATAATTTTGTAACAACATTGAGAAACTGTCCAGAGCTAAATTGCTTCCTTCCTTGCTTGTGATGTTCAGAGGCAGAATCTTTGTTTAAAATATGTAAATACATAACTGCCTTTCTTCGAAGCCATTTAATAAAAGAGCTGTTCTCCTATTAAAAATATTTCCTGAACTTTGTATATAATATTCTCCCTAACATCAATCAATTTGTAAGAGATGTCTGCATGTCTCAGAATAATTTAAGAAAATTAAGAGATGCTGCGTCATGATGGTTTTCCCCGTTCCATGTCGACGTCAGATGTACTGATAAAACGCAAAATCCACAAATTGCATGTGTGTGTGTGAATCCACTAGAAACAGACAGTGAATATGGAAACAAAAATTAAGCAGCGCAAAGGAAGGCTGTAAATGAAATAGTTATCTCCTGGCAGCCCAGTAGACACACATACACACACACACACTTTGTGTGGTTGCAGATTTCGTCCAGTGCCTGCTGCAATCAGCCTCACACAGTGACAGATGTGATGATACTAGTTGTTTTCTTACATAACTCGTGATAGAGTGCTTCAAAGAATTCTACAACTCCGACAAATAACAAGATTGTGATCAAGATAAATTAAAATGTAATGGTGCTGATCAATCCATCCTCAGTATAAAATGAAATACTATGAGCAGAACAAGTGCACCCTGCTAGTTCTGTCTGTTTTTTTCACTCTGTCACAACCCTGCAGAGTTCCTGATGACTATTTGGCAGCTTCTGCTGCTTTTTTTTTTTCAAAATAAATTCAAATGTCTCATCAATATAAGTGAATGAAATTGAAGACCAGAAATTACAGAAAAGGGTACCAGCAAGTCCATCATGGTGTGGTGCATGGGTGGTGTCGGCTTTGTTGTGTATTCTAATAAACAAAAGTTATTACACTGCGGAGGAGATGGGATCTCCAGGGGATAGCATGACGCACCAACATGTTACCAAATACAAATAGCTGTTACAAAAATGATTGACGATATAGTACACACTGGATATTATTAGTATGTAGTTGGGACACAGTAAAGTCAGTTTTATTTATATAGCGCCAAATCATAACAAAAATGATCTCATGACACTTTACATATACAGCAGGTCTAGACTGTACTCTTATAATATTATTTACAGAGACCCAACAGTTCCCACCACGAGCAAGCACTTGGCTACAGTGGCAAGGAAAAATGTCCTTTAAGGCCCCGATCAGACAGGAGGCGGTTTTTGCAGAGAGAGGCGTCTTTTTCCAGTTGTTTTATATAGGCAGTGTTTTGCGCGCTGCTTATGTCTCCTGGGCGCCTCATGTTTTGGATGCCAGAGCAAGTGCCCTCCACCTGTCCTTTTTTTATACAGATGTTTCTAGCCAAAATAAAAGGTAGGCTACAGATCTGTGAGTTTACTTCACAGCAAAATCACAGTTAGGCTAAGGACAGTTTATTCGGTGGTTGCCTAGCAACAATAAAATAAATGCAGCGAGCTACTCTTTTTTTAAATTGTAAGCTTCAACTAAAAAGGCAGTGTGGTGCGCCTCGCGCTCTGTCTCATCGGGGCCTTGAGAGGCAGAAACCTCGAGCAAACCTCTAGGTGGGCGGCCATCTGCCTTGACCGGTTGGGTTAAGAGAGAGAGAGAGGGAGAGAGAGAGAGACAGACACAGACAGACAGACAGAGATGCAGCAACAACGAGAATAACGATAACAACTATAATAATAATAATAGAAATATGACTAATAATAATAATAGTAACAGTGGGGGTCAAGCAGGCCCACGACAGCAGGCGGTTCGCAACAACGATCCACAGGAACCTGCGAGACGAGAAAGCACAGAAACTCCGGGGAAGATACGAAGTTAGTAACATGCATTAATGGGACATGAATGTGTACAGAAGGAGAGGGAGAGGAGGAGAGAGGAGCTCAGTGCATCATGGGAAATCTCCCGGCAGTCTAGGGCCCAATTCCAATCCGATCCCTACACCCTCCCACTCTGTGGCGGAGTGTAACTACGTGTGTAGTCACATTCGTGGCTGTGTAGGGTCTCTTCATCAAGGGGGAGGGTATAAATACACCAGCAAGCTTTGGGACACCCTCACCTTTCTCCGACGGAAACAGGAAAGGATATTGTCATTGAATAAATATTTATCTAAAAGATCATCTTATACACAGCACTGACAAAGATGTAGGTGTATGGTCAATGACATGGCACACTCATTACATTCATGGCATAGTAATCTTGTGAAAGGAAAAATTATTAATTATTTTGCTGAACATTTTTTCGTTTGCCATTCTTAATCTAATTAGGTCCTTTTTTCCAAAATACAACGTAACCTCTAATTTCTTCATGTGTGCACGAAAATAGTCTATTAAATGTCTGAGGCCAGGCAACTTATTACTTATCATTTTGAAATAACCGCACGGAACAAACATTAATAGGTACGTATGTGGCGGACCCTCACGCGCAAACGGAGTGAGAGTGGGTAAGGGGAGGGTGTAGGGGCTGGATTGGAATTGGGCCTAGGTGTTACAGTCTGCCCCTCTGTTCCCTCCTCTCCAGCCATATTCCTTGTCCCCATGCGTCTTTGCCATTCCCTTCCTTCCACCAGATGCCCTCAGAATATTCACTCCAGTTGCTGCCACTTCCAATTCCCCTGCAATCATCTCGTTCCCATCACCTTGTCAGTACACGTGCTGCAGCATTCTGGATCAGCTGGAGAGTGTTTAGAGACTTATTGGGGTAGCCTGATAATAAGTAACTTGAAAATTGCAATAATCCAGCCTAGAGGTAAGAAATGCATGGACTAGTTTTTTTTTCATCTTTTTGAGAAAGGATGTGTCTGATTTTTGCAATGTTACGTAGATGAAAAAAGGCAGTCCATGAAGTTTGTTTTGTATGGGAGTTAAAGACATGTCCTGATCAGAGATTACTCCAAGATTCCTTACGGTGGTGCAGGAGGCCAGGGCAATGCCATCGAGAGTAATTATACCTTTAATGTGGCCCAAGTACAATAACTTCAGTTTTGTCTGAGTTTTAACAGCAGAAAATTGCAGATCATCCAAGTTTTTATGTCCTGAAGGCATGCTTGAAGTTTAGCTAACAGACTGGTTTCATCAGGCTTATTTCCTTATAATATTACCTAAAGAATGCATATACAAGGTGAATAGAATTGGTCCGAGCTCAGAACCTTGTGGAAATCCATGAATAACTTTGGCATGCATGGAAGATTCATTGTTAACATGTACAAACTGAGATCAATCTGATAAATAGGATTTAAACCAGCTTAGTGCGGTTCTTTCAATGCCAATTAAATGTTCACGTCTCTGTAATAGGATGTAATGGTTAATGGTGTCAAATGCAGCACTAAGATCTAACAAGACCAAGTACAGAGAGTCCTCTTTTCCCTGCCGCTGTCGCCAAGTGCTTGCTCATGGTGGGAATTGTTAGGTCTCTGTAAATAATATTATAAAGAGTACGGTCCAGATCTGCTTTATATGTAAAGTGTCATGAGATAATTTTTGTTGTGATTTGGAGCTATATAAATAAAACTGACTTGACTCTGCAACTTCTACAGGTGCACCATTGAGAGTTTCGTGACTGGTTGCATCACCGCCTGATATGACATCCATAAGGGACCTCTACACCATGAAGGACCTCTACACCCAGCGGTGTAGGGAAAAGGCCAACAGGATCATCAAAGACCCCAACCACCCAGCCACAAACTGTTCTACCTACTGCGCCTGCCCGCTCGCTCATCAGCCCCTCCCTGCCCCCCCTCTCAGCCCCATGCCCACTTTTTAGCATTTTTCAAACTTATGCAGTAGGTTTAATTACTCTTTAACTACATTCCAATTTCTAATTACAATATTGCTTCATTGTTGGGAGCAATTTTGGTTCAATAATTTTAATGACAAAGTAACAACTGTAACAGTTAGTTAACTACATGTTAGCCATTACACCAACACACATTGACTAAATTGTTAACTAACCTTTCAGAAACGTCCTTCTGCATCCTCAATGTGTGAACTTAAGCAGGCGCCTTTTCTTGTTCTAGGTCAGATTCTGGATCAAACATGTACAGTTGAACCCCTGTGTGTCCATTACCAGCCATATCGATTCTTCTCCCTCTCTTTTATGGGGGGTAAACACTCACCATAGCCATGGTATCAAGGAGCCCTGGCTGGAAAGGCAAAACCAGTTCTGGAGAGGGGTGTGGAGAGCAGCAGCTCATTTGCATTTAAAGATACAGACACAGTCCTTCTAGAACAGGACTGAAACTGATGGGTACATAGAAAGGTTGTAACGGTACGTGTATTCGTCCTGAACCGTTCGGTACACGACGTTCAGATCGGTACGAGACTTCCTCAATTCAGTACGCCCTGTGACCCAAACAATTACCGTCAAAATAGCCTATTTATGTAACTACTCGCACACAGAAATTCCAGAATGCAAGTTTTATCTGGAAAGTTTGAAAAGTCTGGAAAGTGCACCAGTTGTTGTTTATCAGCTGCAGCATGCAAGCTCATGTAGTGTCGCTGCCTCTGAACGGCAATTACAAATGGGAGACCATAGCTGGAGGATCCTCCCGTGACATTTAGAGCCACTGTATGGGAGCAGTTTTTCCTGGTTAGTTACAGTGAAAATGGATTGACAGTGATTACTGTCAAACTGTATGCCGACATTATTTAACTGAAGTCGGGTCTGTCTGTGAAAACACTTCAAACATGTAATTTGCGACAACATCAACCGAATGTCGTCACGACTCGGAAAAAGCAGGACTGGACCCAAACGCAGATGACAAAGGCAGATCTGATGCAGACAAGCAGGTCGGCAAACAAGCAGGTTCAGGTTGACGGAAAACTCCAAAGCAAAACACCACACGGCAAGACAGGAATGAAACAACCAGGCAACAACGCACATGACAACTATGAACTGACACTGGAACAAAGGAAGAGGACCGGTATATATGGAGTGTGGCTGATGATGGAAGTGGAAACAGGTGAGTATATGCGTGGAGCAGTCAGGTGATGGGAAAAGGAGGGAAAGTCTGAGGACCTCTGGGGGAAGGATGGAGAACAGCAACCAAGAGACATAGGGAACAAGAAATATGTCTGGAGTGGTGGGACAATCACTGTGACAGAGACATTATTATTTATTTTTTCTTAATGACAATATGCCAGTATTTGAGTGCCTTAACTGCTACAGTTAGAATTATGGCCAATGAATGTTTGAATGTTTACATTTTTCAAAATACAGTAAATGACAAAAATGTTATTTTTTTGTTTTTCCTGCTGTATCGAAAACAGTGACCCCAAAACCAAGGTACATACTATTACACCCCTAGTATATAGGCATTTCTTTTATGAATAGTAATAACATCTTTGAAGAATTTCAGTCTGGCTTCCGGGCTCTCCACAGCACCAAAACTGCTCTAGTATAGTTATTGAATGACTTGCTTCTCGCTGCCGATTCCAGAGACTACTCAATTTTAATCCTCCTCGATCTTAGCTTGACCTTTGATACAGCTGTTCAATCGTCTAGAAGAATGGGTTGGCTTAAGGGACTCTGTGTTAGAATGGTTCTGCTCTTACCCCACTGATGAAAGTTTCTAAATATTAATTGGTGAAACCTTTCCTTCTGTGGCCCCCCTATCCTGTGGCATCCCCCAAAGGTCATTTCTGGGCCCGATGACAGTTAATGTTCTCAATTTACATGCTTCCCTTGGGTCATATTATCCTCAACCATAACATTAATTTTCACTGCTATATGGATGATACTCAGCTTTATGTCCCCCTTAGACCCAATGATTCAGACAACAGCAAATTTTTTATCCTGCCTCTCGGACATTAAGTGATGGATGTCACAAAACTTTCTTAAACTAAATGATTCAAAGTCGCCGTCAATATCGTTCTTGCTATCCAGTCAAATCTTGGTGACCTAACATCAAACATGAAGCCCTCTGCCCGTAACCTAGGTGTGATTTTTGATTCAAACTTATCTTTTGAGAGCCAAATTACAAAAGTTGTTCAACTCTGCTTTCTTCAGCTAAGGACTATCTCAGAAATTAAGTAATTTCTATCTCAAGCGGACTTGAAAAGATTACTCACGCTTTTATTTCATCATGCCTAGATTATTGCAATGCCCTTTATTCCGGTCTTAGGCAGAAGCCACCTCTCGCCTCCAGCTTGTTTAAAGTGCAGCTGCTAGGCTTTTAATCAACCCCAAAAGACGAGACCACATTACCCTTTGATATTATAAGTCACTGAGTTAACTCAAATGTTCTTATCTGTTGCCCCTTTGAGGTTTCTTTTGTCTTCTTTCGTCTGCCTTCTCCCTGATCCGTAGCAACCGTTGGCTCTCTGCAGGTTTTTAAACCACAGTGAGAGCGGTTCTCCCTTTGTCTACTTCTCTTCCTTGTCTGTGAGTGGAGCTGGACTCTCTCTCTGGGCCTCAGTCTCGAGTAGCGGCACCTTCCTGCAATTCTCTATTCCACCTTAGCCGCTTTATGTGTGGTGAGGAGCACTTGGTGGGGTCCTGTCCATCTGGGTTTCCTCCAGTGTTTCCTCTTCAGCTCCTTCATTAGCGCCCAGTCTCCTGGTTTCAGATTATGCAGCTGGCCCTCTGTTGGCTGCGGGAGTGTTGCTTTCACACCTGTGTGTTTAGAGCTCAAGAGTTTGGTTAGGTAGACCTACACACAGTAATTAAGCATCACATCTTTCAACTGCTCCACCGCTCTGTGGATGAAAGGCACAATGCTGTTTCAGACTGATACATAAAAGTGTTGAAAGTTGATTAATGGCATTATTTACAAAGTGAGTTCTGTTATCACTGCTGATTTTGTGGAATTCCCCATCTGGGAATGATTTCTCGCACTAACACCTTTCCCACTACGGAGGGTTCCGTTTTACCTGTGGGGAAAACTTCAACCCATTTAGAAAACACATCGACAATCACAAGACATGATTTCTTTCCCTCTCATGGTGTTAGTTCAATGAAATCCATTTGCAAGTGATCAAACGGTTGGTTAGCAGGAGGGATGACTGGAGGCTTAAATTTGGTGAGTAATTTATTTGTGGAGCCTCTAGTGAATCAGTGTTTCTTTACTACGTCCACCACCCCCCCCTTTTGACACATGGTCTTTCCTGTGTGTCAGTTTGCATACAAAGGAAACAAACATTTGGGCAGGCAGGGACTTCCATTCTCAGACTGCCATACATTATTTACATATGTACATTAAGCCCTTTTCCAGGCTGCTTTCTCCACATTGTTAGCTTGATTCTGTGCTCTTGGTAAATCTGTGAGAGAGGCAAGAGGAGTATCAGTTAGTTGTGACATTTGCAGCATGTTGGTTTGTTGTGCTTTCTCCTTTGCTGCTGAATCCGCTCGAGCATTACCTGTTGAAAATGAATCAGTATTTTAGTTTGAGCTTCACATTTACAGACAGATATCGCTGTAGGGAGCAAAATGGCTGTTAATGATTTGTGGATTAGAGGTCCATGTGAAATGGGTTCCCCTGTTGATGTAAAAAAAATCCTTAGTTTCTGCAGTGTGCCAAGATCATGAACAACTCCAAATGTATATCTGCTGTCAGTAAAAAAAAACAGTTAATGTTTTTCCTTCTGCTAAAAATGCAAGCTTCTAGTTAAAGCATACAATTCAGCTGCTTGTGTAGAGATCTGGCAGTCCTAGTGTAGGTGTAGTAGTCAGGTCTGTTAAGCTGAGTGTCAGCGTCTTTTGCGTTTCATTAGTCGTTCCACAAGCCCTTGTTGACTTCCCCTCGACACTTGCCCTCGGGAATCCCCACCACCATCATAAGTGTCGTTCCATTTGTCTGAAAAACTGAAGTGAGCTTGGTGAGATCAACCCTTGGAGGGCTGAGGGAGCGAGTCAACAACGATGGTCACTCCAGAGGTGTTTATCACCCACAATGCATTGCAGTTATGCATTTGGGGCAAAACAAATACTACATGCATGGTTAGGTGGCAGTCATGTACGTAAAACTGACAGCTTTTCAGTTTCAGTGTTTCTAACATATCCTACAGGTCTGTATAGGTCAGCTTACATGTGTTCACTCACCAAGTTAGCAGATAGCAGAATTCCAGCATCCGTCGTCCCAAGGGCCTGCATGGCGTGATTCTCTGCTCGGAGCTCAATCGCTGTTCCGAGGGGTGCCCTCTGCCTCTCTCTTTGTTTGCTCCCCATCTCATGATGGCTGGGAAAGTTGTTTTAATTTTTCAAAAAGTCTCTCCACAATACTCAGCTGGTGTTGCCCAGCTATAGCGTGTTTCCGTCTCTGGCCATTCTGCTTGTACTCTGCCCCATGTCAGTTTCATGCTGTGGGGCAGGAGATTTCTGGACGCCGGGTCAGCTGTTCTTTGGACCTCTCGGTATGGGTTAGTGGGCCGTTGGTTGTGATGGCTCTGGCATCTGAGGCAGGAAGGAGATCCAGTTCTTCTATGAATGAATGTGAAAGCTGAGGACATTGATTAGTTTCCCCCCTCCCTCTTGTACCCCACTCACTACTCTGCTGTCTGTTTCTTGTCACTGATTTCTACTAAACTGCCATACTCAGGAAATCCACATGTCTTTACTTACAAAGGAAGCTGTTTACAGGAGTCATCACTATGTTTCTCATATTATTTTTGCACAGCCCATCAGATCAGAAATGTCAATCAAAGGTTTGCTGTTACCTTTCCCCATTTTGATATTAATTTGCAGTCACTCACTTACCAGCAAACAGAGATATCTCTTGAACCTGACATTCATTGATATTATTCATTATTTCCTTGATCAATGGGTCGTCACCCTCCTTCAGACGTCTTTTGTGGTCTTCAATACTGTATCCTCTTTCAATTAATATGCCGTGTCATACAATCTCCCCCCTCTATCTCCCAAGCCGCCTCTTCTCACCCTGGGAGTTGATTATGAGCTGTCCGCAGTTGAGGTAGACTACCTGGGTCTTTTTTTTGAATCCCCTAACCGACTGCATGCGGAATTAACTTGTGCAGAAAGTGGATCAAAGAAAATATGAGTTAGGCATTCCAGATGAGCCGTGTCGTGGCAATTTTGCAATCCCACTCTCCCACAAAAATCTCTTACAGTATTGTCAAACTTTAATAACACTCAGAGCATGGTACACAAGACAAAAGCTGGTTTGTAATGTGCACCTTGATGTGAAGCTGTTCTCTCTCTTTATACCTTGGCTTGGTCCTCCCCCTCTGAAACATCCTAAGCCAGGTGTGCCTCCCATGCTGGGGTGACCATTTGCTACCCCCTTCCCACATCAATCTTGGTTCTCAAAACAACAGGCTCATGAACCACAAAGGACAGGATCTTTGGTGACGTCCAGGTGTGACTTTTACCACTTGACCAGTTGTCATACTGTCTCGCAGCAGAAAGCCCTTTCTGTGGTCATAGGCTTTAGTTTAAGCCTGCTTTCCCCCCGGCAGCCACTCTGGCTCCGCCAAGGAACCATGGGGTTCCTGCGCCACATCGCACTCCTCCCACGCCATCCCACTTGGCTCAATTTAAATTTGACTGTGGTCTGTGGTCTGTGGTCATAGGAGACTCCATAGTCCTGAATGTCAGGATGAAGACGGCGACACCTGTACTGTTTTCCTGGTGCGAGGGCCAGGAAATAGCAGAATCCCAGGGATTCTTCAGGACCATCCAAGATTAGATAGAATTGTTGTCCATGTCAAATGGTCCAAATCAACAGTTGGAACTGCTCAAACTGGTATTCATCCTCTTGTTGAAGGTCCTGGAGAAGCAGAAGTGCCGTGCTTACATCTCCGGCCCAATTCCCACCCTGGGCCAGGGGATGGGTTGCTTCAGTCACCTGCTGAGTCTACACATCTGGCTGTCATCGGCTTGCAGCAATTACGATGTGGCTTTCATTGACAATTTTAACTTGTTTTGGGAGTGTAGACAGCTTAACTGGAGGGATGGCCTCCACCCAAGTAGAGATGGCTCTTGTATGCTAACAGAAAACTTATCTTACTGTTTACAGCACTCCTATGCACCACTGCTCCCTAGTCATCCATATGCACCTGCCCACTTTAGGTCAAGCCCCACTCTCTCTTCAGGTGACTGGTCCCGGTTCTGATTTCCCTCTGCAGGTGTCAATTACTCCGACAGCAAGTCTGTCTAAAAAACGGATTGGTATTTGTAGGCACAGGGGGGTTCCATCTGGCCTAATCACCATAAAGACTTAGTCTGCCAGTCGTTTTAGTTGTTCACCTTTAAAAGGTTGTCTGTGGAATTTAAGGTCTATCACCAATAAGTCTGTTATTGTCAGCTCTCATTCATTACCTCCTGCCCTACTTTTTTGGCTTGTTATATCACCCTCCCAAATCAAATGGCGACTTTTTGGCAGAATTTGGTCACTTACTTTCCATCTCTACCACTAATTATGAGAAAGTTGTACTATTATTATTACCACATTGATAACCAGAATGACAAACTTGCATCTGAGTAACTCGATCTTATCCATACTTTTGACTGTATTCAGCATGTCTCTGGCCCTACCCATCAACATGGTCATACTCTCGATCTAATTATTACATTTGGCTTTAATCCAGTAAATCTCCTGACTATCAACATGCATGTTTCTGACCATGCTGTTGTCCTTTTTAATGTTCCTCTAGTGCTTGCGGTCTCTAATCTGAGAGGCCCTCAACACTTTTGACTCATCACTTCGCAGACCATTGAGAATTTCTGTAACACCTATCAGGCTTCTCAGCAGCTTGAGCCACTAGATTTCTCATGTTCTGCAGAGGAGCTGGCTACTAGATTCGTGCAAAGATGTGCTGCCACTCTGGACACCGTAGCCCCCTTTAAAATGTCCAAAGCCTGTCCTGCTTTAACAAAACCACCACCGTGGATTAATGACCATATCTGGGATATTAGAAGGGCGTGTAGGCGTGTGTGAAAAGACTGTGGGCCTCAGTTACCTCACTCACAGCCTGTCTTGCAGCCATAAGGTCCTGAATGTCCAGTAACTTCTTAATGTTGAACAGTGACAAAACTGAAGTGATGGTGTTTGGACCAAAAGCACACAGGGATTGTGTAATTCAGGCTATAGTTTCCCTGTGTTTGCAGTGCACCCTTGAGGCCAGAAATCTGGGAGTTTACTCAGATTTGAATTTTTCTAAACATAATAACAAGGTAATAGCTAGGGGTGAGTGGCCTGGGACCTCAGGCGGACAGCCTGGGAGCTGGATGGGGTCTGAGCAGGAGACCAGGCAGGCGGCCTGGGGGCAGAGTGGAGGTAGAGCAGGAGCCCTCTGGTGGATGGGCAGAAGGATGACCAGACTGGTGAAGCCGCTCAGGAGGAAGGGCCAGAGGCTGGCGGCAAAGGCAAAGGCCCTCTGGTGGCTGGCAGCGAAGGCAAAACCCCTCTGGAGGCCGACGGCAGAACCCCTCAGGAGACTGGTGGTGAAGGCGAAACCCCTCTGGAGGCTGGTGGTGAAGGTGAAACCCCTCTGGAGGCCGGTGGTGAAGGTGAAACCCCTCTGGGGTCTGGTGGCGAAGGCGAGACCCTTCAGGAGGCCCTTGGCAAAGGCGAAACCCTTCAGGAGGCCGGCAGCAAAGGCGGATCCCCACAGGACGCCGGCGGCGAAGGCAAAACCTCTCTGGAGGGTGGCAGCAAAGGCAGAACCCTTCAGGAGGCCGGCAGCAAAGGCAAAACCCCTCTGGAGGCCTGTGGCGAAGGAGGATCCCCTTTGGAGGCTGACCCAGCAACAGGGCAGCAGGATTGGAGGTCTGCCACAAGACAGCAGGACTGGAGGCCGGTGACAGGAGGGCTGAGCAGGAGGTCAGTGGAGCCAGGGAAACTGGAGGCTGCTGAAGCATGGTCAGAGGAGACTGCTGCAGCACACGCTCAGCGGATTGCTGCAGCACAGGAACAGGAGACAGCTGCAGCTCAGACACAGGGGGTTGCTGCAGCTCAGGCTTAGCGGATTGCTGCAGCACAGAAACAGGAGACAACTGCAGCTCAGGAACTGGTGTCAGCTGGGCCGTCGACTGGGGTTCTGAATGAGAGTTCAGGCAGGGAGTCGGCGAGCTGAGCCGATGGGGAACCAGGAAGTTCAGGCTTGACATTGGCAGGAATGGCCAACTGGGGGTTAGAGAGTTCAGCCTGGAAGTCGGCAAGGGCAGCCGACTGAGGGTCAGAGAGTTCAGACTGGGTGTTGGTGGAAGCAGCCAACTGAGGATTAGGAACAGGTGTCGGCCGGACCGTCAACTGTGAACCAGGAACAGGTGTTGGCCGGGCTGCCAACTGGGCACCAGGAGTAGGTGTCGGTCGGGCTGCCGACTGAGGACCAGGAACAGGTGTTGGCCGGGCCGCCGACTGAGGACCAGGAACAGGTGTCGGCCGGGCCACCGACAGGGGGTCAGGAACAGGTGTCGGCTGGACTGCCGACTGGGAACCGGACAGGACTGGTGGCAGCTCTGTGGCACCGGGAGGCTGAGTCTCTGTGGCACTGGGCAGCAGAGACTCATAATGTGGAGCCATGCCGACCATGCCTTTTTGTTGAGCCTCCACGGGTCCCTGTGAAGATAGCCAAGCGAGTGCCATTGAAAGGTGACCACTGTGCGTCGGAGTAGCACCTCACCCAGTCCACTGAAGGCTCAATGGATTCAGGGAAGGCAGACATAGGGGTTGCTGACTCAGGACAGGCAGGTAGTGAACTAGCTGGTTCAGGATATGCAGGTAGCTGGCTAGTCGACTCAGGACTGGAAGGCTGCAGGCTCAGAAACCCAAGCTGAATCGACCGCATGGCAGGCCGAGGTGCTGACTGGTAGCTGGGAACCTGGGGCTGAGGCTGAGGCTTGGGTTGGTGGCTAGCAGGCTGCAGCGAAGGCTGAAGGCTAGCATGCTGGAGGCTAGCAGGCCGAGATGAAGGCAGGAGGTTAGCTGGCTGGGGGCTAGCAGGCTGAACATAAGCATGCTGGAGGCTAGCAGGTTGGCAGTTAGCAGGCTGAGGCAAAGACTGAGGGCTAGTGGGTTGGATGCTAGCTGGCCGAGGTGCAGACTGGACAGCAGGGGTGTTAAGAAAGTCCTGTGCCAACTCAGGTAGCAATTTCTCCAGCCCAGGCTTTGACGATACTGCCTGGCGTACTAATGACAAGGCTGCCTCCCTTTCCTCACTACTGGAGGCATATCTCCAGTCGTTACGGATGCACTGCAGTTCATAAGAAAGTTCACGCAGTGCTACGCCAAAAAACACCTCTGCTGGGTCCATGTAAGGCCAGTTCATTATGTCACATGTGGAATGCAAGTTTGGACCCAAATGCAGAATTACAGAGCAGAGCTGATGCAGTATAGAAGTTTATTAACAAAGTACACAGGCTTACTGGTATGAGTGAAGTAGTCCAAAAACAAGCAGATGAGTAATCACAGATGAACCAGAGTGAGACAGGAAAAAGCGCTGGCAGACTGGCAGGCAGATACAAAGTCCATAATGCAGGTAGTGCAGCCTTCACAGGAAAATAAGCAAAGAACAACTAGAATGAACTGCCAAGGAATGAATGGAAAAGGGCCAGATAAATACTTCAGGGCTGATAGGGAAAATGGAAACAGGTGAGTAAGTGGGCAGGGAAACTCAGGTGAGGTGAATAAGGTGATTGCAGGGCAGATGGGAGTGGCAGGATCTGGAGAGCAGGGAGAAAAGTCTACGGGCATCTGGTGGACTAGTGAAGAATGGCAACTAAGGTACCTGGTGAAGTGAGAATGTGGCTGGAGGTAGGAGAAGAGGGGCAGACTGTGACACTGTAACACAGCAGAGTAAAACATTGTTAAACATTGTTTAAACTTAGACATGTAAGCATTGTAAAGCACAACAGAGGTAAACAACTTCTGAGACATTAGAAGAAAAAAATGCAGCTTACCCAGCAACCTTCACAGCCTCAGTTTGATCATGTCTGATGTAATTGATATGCTAAAGTTGGTTGAACTCATTTTCTTGACTTTTTCATAGTAGTTTAGCATTTTGCAGCCCTGATTCATGGTTATTACACAGGAACTACCACAAGTGTTTCCAGGTTGTCATTATGCCTCTTGATGTTTGGTTTAATCTAATATTACCGTGAAATTAAATAGAAACAAATAGTTTAGCATTTTGCAGCATTGATTCATGGTTATTACACAGAAACTACCACCATGTGAAAATATCAACCTATATTACCTCATTATTATCAGGTTATTACCCCATGTCACCATATTATCATTTTAATATAGATATTGCACTGATATAACCATTTTATTGTAAGCAAGTTACCATATTGCTACCAAAATATTATTACACTATTACTAAATAATTTTGGCTCATTGCCATCTTTAAATGTGTTTCCCCATTATTACCCTTTGTTTTTGGCCCCTTATTACCCTGTTACATAAATTTCAGTCTAATATACCCATTGTTAATACCAAGCTATAACCTGGTTATTACTTTGGTAATTACATGGTAGTACCCAATTATTACCACTTTATTACCAAAATATTACCCTACTATTACCATGTTATTACCGTGCTGTAATGTAAAGTGCTATCGAAAACTTCTTTCATTCAGCGATGCACAAACTCTCATTCATGCTTTTGTCTCTAGCCATACAGATTACTGTAACTCATTATTTTCCGGACTGCCCCAGAAATCAATCAACCGCCTTCAACTTGTACAAAATACCGCAGCTAGGGTTCTCACGAGAACTTGAAAATATGAGCACATTTCCCTCATTCTCGCCTCATTGCACAGGTTATCTGTGGGGTTCAGAATTGATTTTAAAATTGTATTGCTTGTTTTTAAATCATTGAGCGGCCTTGCCCCTTCTCACATTAATGACCTTCTCACCTCTTACACCCCTGCTTGTACTCTCAGATCGGCAGAACAGCTGTTGGTCTCAGTCCCCAGGGCAAGGCTCGAGACAGAGGGCATTTGCCGTAAGGGCTACACAATTGTGGAATATCCGTCCATTGGGAATCAAACAGGCTACCTCAGTGTCCTCTTTTAAAACTCTTTTAAAAACTTGTTTTTATAAAATGGCTTTTAATTAGTTTTGCTTTTTGTTTTGTGCTTTTATCATTTATTCATTTATTTATTTTTAAGATTTTTATTCATTGTCTTTTTTCCATGTTTCTGTTTCTTGACTGCACTGAACTTATTCTAATCGGTAATTGCACGGCATGTATTTTCTGTTTTTATGTCTGTGAAGCACTTTGTAAACTTGTTTTTGAAAAGTGCTATATAAATAAAGTTTATTATTATCATTATTATTATTAACTCAGTCACAGGATATATTGTACAAGATTCAGCATGATCAAAGATAATGGAAGTTAACTTGGTATGTGCAATTTCCCTTACAGGTGCTATATAAAGTTATTATTACAGGGGTAGGAGATGACACACTGTGTGTGTGCGCGTGTGGGGGGGTGCTCTTCTGTGGCTTGAGTCCTATTTGCACATGATTAGTTTTACTTGGACGTCCATTGATTTCTCATAATTGCAGAAGAAACTGTCATTGGGGTTTATCCCTTAAATCACCCAGACAATAAGAAAATCCCCCCTTTTACAACATACACATTTCTCTCTTTTTTCTTTTATAAACATTTAGTCAACTCTTACCTTTGTTTTGTGACATCAGGAAGTGATGCAGTGTAAAATCTTGACCTGATAGAATTATATCTGAGGTACTTGCTTGTCTTGCACAGTCATTATTTCAGTTCTGCAGACCAACCGAAAACCTTTTAACCCCAGACTTGACTAAATGCAATTACAGTAACTTATTATATCTGTTAAGATAAATATTTGCTCCCTCATTACTACTTTAATCAAGGTGAATATGCAAAGAAAAAATGTTGATAATTAAGTCAAATCAAATCACCAGTAATAGGTAAACTTACTGATTCCTTTCTTTGTACTTTGTACACAGTCCCTGTACATCCTCAACACGATGTTAAATGACACATCATGCTCTATCATTAAACCAGGGAAGCCTGAATTATTCCTCTACTGTGGAGAAAATGCTTCCATAGACAGTTTCAGTTGTAGAAAAAGGTAAAAAGGAAAAAGTTTATTCTCCAGTGAAATGTAGCGCAGGTCATCAGTCGGTCTATAAAGGTAACTACCGCACATATTTTACACATTTCACTTTTGATAAGGAGCAAGGCCTAGATTCCCTGAAAACAGAGAACAGCCCCATGTTCCCTAACTTACTGATATTGATTTTATGGAGTTTCCATGATTTGTTTATTTGTTTTGTGAAATTAAATTTTGCATTTTATTTAATTTGGTAAAATGTCCTTGTATTTATGCTTTTGTTGGGTTTGCACTTGCAAATCATCGTACAATATTTTCCTTTTGTGGTATTCTATGGATTTATTTGCTTAAAATGGGTGAATTGTAAGACATTGTGAGACATACATCTGTCACTCTTCTATCTATAACTGAATGAACAGTGTCATATTGTGATAAGTCTTTGCACTTGCACTTGCTCATTTATCTCTTACACAGCTGCTGAATTGCTGGCACTCTCTTCAATTAAAGGTCACCTTATATGAAGATCAATCTGAAATTATCTGAGTAAATTCATTTATCTATAACACACAGAACTGGTCTTTTGGATAGTCCTCCAAATTAAATTGTCTTTGTAAAGACAGTCAAACTAAGTCAGCGAGCATAGTGTCACACTTACAGATGTAACTGCTCATGATTTGAATTACTGGTACACAGGCCAATAAATAACACACATTAATGCCTGTCAAAGTATGGTGTGAAGTGTCAAAAAACAGATGGTGTAATTAGGGTATTGAAATATATTTCAACAACTCAGACAGCGCAGCTGACAACTTCAGCAGCACCCCACCACCTCCATATCCATTTTTTGTTTTTCCTGCTGCTGTGCTTCTGGCTTGCCAGATTATAACAAGCCAACTTTGGAGCTTCTGGGACGTGGTGAGCTGGTCTTTATCTCAGGGAAACAGATGCATACAATGGCATCCCGAGGGGGTTTATGGATAGGTATGTGGGTATTTGTAGAAGGGCCTTTTTATTTTCAGCTTTTTTTTTACAAGTTATTCTAATACCTGTCCTTTGTATTCTCTATAGGCCGCCACTTCTCTTGCAAATCCTAGTTTGGTCTTTTTGAACATGGAAATAACAGCGTGATCTCATGAAAAACAAGGTTGTTCCTGTATTCTCGGAATCTGTTCCAGGGCTGGACGGTTATCTGTTTGTTTGTATGAACAAACAAACTGTCATGACCCAGGCTGTTGTTTTCATACAAAACTGTTATTTCTTGATCTTCTTTTAAACATATTGCTTTGGTCAGACATCTGTTTACACAAAACATCTTTTAAAGTTTGAACATGCAACAACAAATAAGACTTATTCAATGTGAGCAGAAATGGAAATAATTTTAGTACTGCTTAATTTAAAATGTGAAAGGCCAAAGCCAGACTGGCAACATTAATTGAAAAGATCAGACTTTAGGGTTTTAAATCCAACTTAAGAAAATAATTACAATCTCCCTGTTTGGTTTCTGGATTCACCTGTGTCCTCAATTCTACCGTGAAACGTAAACTGCAGTGGAACATTTACATAGTCCTGGTTTCCGAAAAGTGTGAGAACCAACCTTTTTTTGCTTGCTCATTTTGGAAACATCCCCACTTGCATTAGTGAAGCTCCAGTTTAAGCCTTGAGCATGGAACAGGCTTATTCTTCCCCACTTCTTCATGGATTAGTTACTGGATATAGATTTAAATGAATTTCATACTAGTCATAGAGAAAGCACACAATTCCATATGGCACAATCCTCTCCTCTGTGCTCCACCGCTATCACAGCTGTAAATAACCAGGCAGCAGCTGCATTATCTAAAGCAAGTGCTTCCTATCTGCCCTGGTTTTGCACTAAACACACTCAAGTATTTACTCGAGTGTTTACCTAAACTTCTGATGGGTCTTTTAGCAGAGGGTGCTGGTCAATACTCTACTTGATTTTAGTGCCTTTGACATAATCTTATTAGGGATTTGGTGGGACTCACAGACAGTGCTTTTGTTTTGATCAGACTTACCACTTAAAAAGGCAGTTTTCTGTTGCCATGGGTACTTTTTTTTTATCAGTTTTGAACTACTTCAAGGTATCTGAGTACTGTTTTATTCTCTCTTCATATCCTCTCACTTTGGAAAACAATAGACAATTTATTTCCATCACTATGCTCAAGATACTGTACATATTACTGTATTGCTGCATTTACATGAATACACCAAACACATCTTATTCTTTTGACTGCCAAAAATTTGAAAATCACCTTTGTTTCATTTTAATGTTTAGGATGAGAGTATAATCTCAAGAGCTAGTCACACTTATTCATTTATTTATGACTTATTTAATTTATCAACAGTTGATAAATACTATTATGGCCCTGGGTCGTATTTGTTTTGATGTGACAGATCTCTCTCTCCTCTCCTCAGAGTTGGTGCATGCGTGTGTGTGTGTGTGTGTGTGTGTGTGTGTGTGTGTGTGTGTGTGTGAAATGGTAATGAAGCAGGTGGTGCCCTATGATTTGCCCATTCGAAGGGATTGCTGTGTCTGAATTCGACCAATGGATGACATCAGCCCTTTAAATCCCAGCTGACAGCAACCTGCTCTCCTTCACCTCTACCACTTCCAACAACAAGCCAGCATCTAGTTCTGTGTGTTGCTATGAGAGAATTCTGTAAATAGAGTAAAGTGTTCTGATCTGGAGCTGAAACATTTGTGGGTGACAATTGAGTACATTTGTTAAGACTTGTGTTACTTTCAATTCAGTTTGTTTGTAAATAGTTTGTTGTATAGCACACTGCAAATATGGAGTACCTAGTAACAGTTTGGGAGGAGTGAGAAGAACTTTTTGTTTGCTGTTGAACATTTTTCTCATGTTTTTGGTTTAGGAGTTTAGGTAGAGACTTGTCATTTGTTTAAATACAGTTTTGTTAGGGAAGGTTAGGGTTTGGTGTGTTTGTTGTTTTGGGCAATGCTCAACTATGAAGTTTTAATAAACTGCTGTCATCGTCTTTGATTCAAACTGTGCTGCTGGCCTTTCTGAGCAGGGAGTCACACAACATGTTATGTCTAGGTTTCCCCTAGACCAGGGACATAACATGAATTGCTCTCTCCCATTCTTTCTTTTGTCCATTGTTGTTGTGTTGAGTGAGTTTTGGTTAGTTTTTGCCTTTTTGTCTCTGTTTGTTTGCTTGGCAGTTTTTTCTTTTGTAGGGGTGGCGAAATGGAGCTCTAAGAAGAGTTTACGACTAATCCGACTGAAGATTGCAATCTTTTTATGTGCATGTGCTGCTAAATGCAAAGAAAAAGGAGTTAAAAGATCTCCTGTGTGAAAAGCTGAGTGAAAGGGGTTTGTTTGGTGAGCCAGCTCTTACAGGTGGAGTTGAGCCAGGTGAACTAGCTGGTATTCCTGCCCCACTCCAAGACCTCGTATTCCAAACTGGCATGAATGCAGAGGAGCTGAGGTTAATTCTTTGCATAAAGGAGTTGGAGGTGGAAGCCATGCATGTACGGGTAAAAGCTCTGGAGAGGGAGCAGGGAGCCGCTGTAGCTGCCCATCCTTCAACCACACAGTCACACAGTCACCCTTCCCCCAGCTTTGATATGGGTAGGCATATTGCATTAGTCCTACTTTTCAGAGAATCAGAAGTAGATTCATATTTCTGTCATGGTCCATCTCCTTGTCCCTCCTCCCCAGCTATATTTCTGGTTCCCCATACTTCTCTGCCATTCCCCTTCCATCCACCTGATGCCCTCAGACTCTTCATTCCAGTTCCTGCCACTTCCACTTCCCCTGCAATCACCTCATTCCCATCACCTGAGAGAGAAATACAGCAAGCCAAACTTCACCATGGGGTGATGGCATTTTGATCATTCACAGAGGATTTCAGAAAGACAAACTGCCTCTGTGGGTCATATGGTAAGTCAAGTCAATTTTATTTATATAGCCCAAAATCACAATTTGCCTCAGGGGGCTTTACAATCTGTACAGCATATACCCTCAGTCCTTAGACCCTCTACTCGGATAAGGAAAAACTCCCCCAAAAAAACCTTTAACAGGGAAAAAAAATGGAAGAAACCATCAGGAAGAGCAACAGAGGAGGGATCCCTCTCCCAGGACAGGCAGACATGCAATAGATGTTAAGATGGACGTCGAGATGGCAGATCACTGTAGTGGCAGCAAAATATGTCATTCACTCCTATCATGTTTGACAGTGCACAATCCCAAACTTAAACTGATTTTCTTGAAAAACTGGAGGTTACAGAATAATATTATCAGCACGTCACTCTCATGAAGAAGCTAATGTCCATGTCCAGTGTGAGGGAAAGCCAACTCTATGAGGCACCATGTGAGGGTTTTATTTTTCAAACCACAGCCGCATCTGCACTGCCACATAGAGGGGATGGGAGGAGTGAGGGCAGGAGGATAATGATATTTTTCCCTTTGAAGTTCTGCGATTGCCTTTCAATTAAACTCCAGTGTTATCAGTGCATTGCAGTGCATTTATTCCTAATGAGCCTCAACTACTTTGGATTTACAGGGCAAATCTGGGAATTCCATTGGCGGAGGGAACCAATTAAGATGATATGTGACAGAAGACTGGCTTTTGCAATTTAAAGGCCTGATGATAAACATTGTTATTGTAACCTCAAAACTCCAGTGACCTCATTGACTGGTTGTTAAAGTTGAGAGGAGAGACTAGAGTTCATTTGAAGTTTCCTCTGCATAGCGTTGGCTTCTATCGCCAGTAAATCTGCTGATTTATTCCAGAACTTGTTCTTATACATTATCTCAAAATGTCTCAAGGTTCAAGTGAATTAAACTCTTGAACATTTTGTAAATAACTCATCAATAATATTTACTAATCCTATGTTAACTAGTGTATTAGTAGCAAGTTCTTGATGATGTAGGTAAGTCGGTGTCCAAACACTTAAAAATGTTTTGTTTTAAGTTATTTGTATCGTGTTAGATCAGATTTTGTGGGGAACTGTAGTTCGTGAAGTTTTGAGGTGGTCAAAATATCAAGTTCAAGTTGTATTTCATTTTCACTGTCATATGCATTACAAGCAGTGCATTTCAGTGCAGTAAAAACTGCTCTGGCTAACTACCTGCAATGCACTGAAAAAAATAACAATGGATACACAAGCACATATGCATACACACGCACCTCTTCATGTGTATATGTATACACACACAATACACAAACATACACAGTCATACATGCGCACACACAAACTCACCTGCAGACATGCACTTAAATATGGGGCAGTCAATCTTATCACACAAATATAATAAGTCAGGTCAAGTCAATTTTATTTATTTAGCCCAATATCACAAATCACAATTTGCCTCAAGGGGCTTTACAATCTGTACAGCATACAACACCGTCTGTCCTTAGACCCTTGATTCGGATAAGGAAAAACTCCAGACAGACATGCAATAGATGCTGTGTGTACAGAATAAATCAACAACAAAAAAATCACAGCATATACAATTCTGATGATAAAATACAGTCATATGTATACGTAGATTGTAAAACATAAGTAAAGAAGATGGATCCAGGAGGATGTTGAGCAACTTCAGGTGTCGCCCAATAGGTAGGATGTGAGCCACACCACCTCCTTTCCACCATGGAGACTTGGAAAGAGGACGGGCCACACAAATACAAAAGAGGACAGCAGCATTCACACAGAGAGGAGAGACAAACAAACACAGGAAGAGAAGAGGAGAGGCTGAATCTCCTGGGGGACGATGATTCAGATCAATGTCTGAATGAGGCACTGACAGCCTGGAGAGAGAGAGGTCCCAGAATGGCCGATGGTCCAACACAGAGAAGCCTGAGTGTAAGAGAGGAGAAGATTAGCGAGAGAGAGGGAGAAGGAGGAGTCACATATAATTATACAGGGTACAATCATAGTGAAATGTCTGTCTGTTGCTCTTTCAATTGTGCAATAAAAATAAGTGTAAAATAGAATAAGAATAAAGATTAGGAATAAATAATGAATAATGAATAAATAATAATGTTAATTATGGTAAGTAATAATAAGTGAGTAAAATAGTCTTGGGGCAATTCTTTGGCAGTGTCCTCATTTAGGATCCTAGTGGTCTGAGGGTAGAGGCTCTTCCTGAGCCTCTCAGTGCTGGCCTGGTGTATCCGGTATCTTCTTCTCGACCACAGTAGGGAGAAAAGGCCGTTATCTGGGTGGTTGAGACATGGTTGAGATCCTTAGCAATTTGCCTAGCCTTAGTCTTACACTGCCTGGCGTAAACATCCTTGAGGCAGGGTAGAACACGGCCTGTGATTCCTTTGGCCGAACAAACCACTCTTTGCAGGACCCTGCGGTCCTGTTTAGTGCTGTTCCCATACTAAGTAGTGATGTTCCCCCTCAGGACGCTCTCGATGCTTTCTCACTGCAGAGTCAGTATGCAGCGCCCAGGTCAGACCCACAGTGATATGAACACCAAGGTATTTGAAGCTGTCTACCCTCTCCACCGAGGACCCGTTAATGTTAAGGATGATGTAGTTCCAGAAAAAAGGGGCACAAAAGGAAAAGGCCCTGCAGCCAGCTGACTTCTCTTTAACTCTGGAAAAACACAAGAACCCAGTATTCTGAGAGCGAAGAGCACGGGATAGGACATAAGGATTAATGAGATCAGACTGATATGAAGGGGCAAGCCCATTTACAGTTTTGTAAGTCACCAGAAGCACCTCTGATCTGACATGGACAGAGAGCCAATGAAGGGAAGCTAAAATTGGTGTAATATGGTGAAATTTTCTGATTATAATTAAGATCTAGCTGCAGCATTCTGAACCATTTGAAGACTTATCGTACTAGCACGTGGCAGACCAGACAGCAAAACAATACAGTAATCAAGTCTGCTGTTTCTTTCTAATACTTTTGAAAAGGATGGAAGGTTGGAGACTGGCCGATAGTTATTCAGACATCCTGGATCAAGGTGTGGTTTCTTAAAGGTGACATATTATGCTCATTTTCAGATTCATACTTTTAATTTGGGAGTCTACTAGAAAATGTTTACGTGCTTCAAACACACACCAGTCTAGCCTGGTCAAACAAGCACGAACTGATGAAGCCTCTTGGATGAGAGGTGAAACGTCTTTACAGACAAAACCAAAAATCCAGTTGCGTTCGATTCAATTTCCTTGAGATAATTATGACCTGGATGAATGAGAATATTCACAGGCTTCAAACACACATTATTTTTCTCATACTGTCCATTGCTGCAGCACCTCTATTCACCCTCTGTCTGAACGCTCTGGTTTACTGCCTGTCTCTTTAAGGCCCTCCTTGTTGCCCCCTTGTTAACCACTGTAGTCCTCTAACCCTCTGCTGTTTTGTTCTTGTTTCCCACAAGCCACCAAGCTGTGCATGCCCCCC
>NTHP01000738.1:264740-279561 GCA_003416845.1 Oplegnathus fasciatus
CCCTTTTCTCTCTCCCTCCCCCTCCTCTCTTTCACTCAGGCTTCTCTCTGTTGGACCATTGGCCATCCTGGGACCTCTCTCTTTATAATGTGTTTGTGTGGCCTGTCCTCTTCCAGGTGGTTTCTCGCCTCGCAGGTTCCTGTGGATGGTTGTTGCCGACCGCCTGCAGCCGTGGGCCTGCTTGACTCCCACTGCTACTATTATTGTTACTAGTCATATTTCTATCATTATTATAGTTGTTATTGTTATTGTTGTTGTTGCCGTGCATCTCTGTCGGTCAGTCTCTCTCTCACGCTCTCTCTCTCTCTGTCTCTCTCTTAACCCAACCAGTCAAGGCAGATGGCCGCCCATCTAGAGCCCGGTTCTGCTTGAGGTTTCTGCCTGTTAAAAGGAAGTTTTTCCTTGCTGCTGTCACCAAGTGCTTGCTCATGGTGGGAATTGTTGGGTCTCTGTAAATAATATTATAAAGAGTATGATCTAGACCTACTCTATATATGTATATGTCTGTATCTATAAGTGTCTTGAGATAACTTTTGTTGTGATTTGGCGCTATATAAATAAAACTGACTTGACTTGAAAATTGACAAGCCCAAGTGAAGTCGCAAGTCATTGGTGTTAAAGTCTGAGTTGTGTCTTTTTTGATTTAGTCCAGTCGAGCCTAAAGTCATTGAATTTGTGACTCAAGTCTGACTAGAGTCCAAGTCATGTGACTCGAGTCCATACCTCTGATTCCTTGTATGTGCACACATACTTGTCCAATAAAGCTGATTCTGATACTGATACAATGAAATACACTGTCTTCGGTTGTCTATTGTGGTGGATTTAAAGTTTGTGCTTAAAGTCACGGCTTGTGTAAGTGGTTCAATTGAAAGGGGCGAACAGTAGGAGAGACAACGGCCAACCCTGCCTACTCCCCCTCTGTAGCCTAGAAGGAGAAGACTGGTATGGCCCTATTAGTACTGCTGCTGTTGTATTATATAAAGTTCCTACTAAACATAGCACAAAAAGTAAGGAAATTTGTGTTTGGTAGATTATTTCTTTGTTGTAACAATGCTTCTTGGCAATAAATCTTATACCGTTGGAAAGCCTGTTTATTTCCCTTTTAAATGGTGCNGCACCATTTAAAAGGGAAATAAACAGGCTTTCCAACGGTATAAGATTTATTGCCAAGAAGCATTGTTACAACAAAGTAATAATCTACCAAACACAAATTTCCTTACTTTTTGTGCTACGTTTATATTAATAAATCCCCCAAATCCAAACTGTTCTAAAGCCATCCATTAATACTGTTTTACAAGTAAAACTCTTTCACATTTTCATNGTCAGGATGGATCAGGGGTTTTTTTACCCTTTCTACATGCATGAGATAAAATAAGTTTTTCATATCACCTATTTAAACAGTGTAATGACATAAAACCTTTGTGACAGAACCTAATATATTTCTCTAATACCACAGGACCCTTACTATTAAATTTAAAAATGACCAAAACCCTCCTTAAAAATTAAGCACTTTGAATAAAGTGCTTTATCCAATGAAATGGAAATATAAATTGGGTATATACTAATGCACAAAGTAGCAAAGCCATAACTTTGACGTAAACTGTCCAGATCACGTCGTCCATCGGGGTAAAGGGTTTCTTGTATGAAGTTGTGTCAGCAGGTAATGAAGCTCTCAGGTCACAGTGGTCATCCTGACGCATCTCCCTGTGAATACAGAGACTTTCCTGATACTGCTGGCCGCTGTGTTGTCTTCAGGCCTTTGCTTGACTGAAGCATGACACCTGCCCAGCAATAACTTCCTCCTCTGATGGTTTCTCATACTGTGAGGAGAGTCTGGTGGGTCCAGATCAGCTGCGCCTGTCTTGCCGATAAGATTTCAGAGTTGGAAGGAAGAATCTCCACGCTCTACCAGATCAAGGAAGCTGAGAAAGGTGGAAAATAGCAATCTGCTACAACCTGGCACAATGCATCTTCTCTTGTTGTACAAGATTAATGTTTCATTGTGCGCTGTCCCTGTTTTGAAATAAATAAAATTACAAAAATTACAAAAGAAGTTCATGGACACCATCACTTTCGGCCCAGCACACACCGACACAACCTGTGCCTGAGAACCTGATACCACCGCTCCCTGTCCTGCTACTGATTCTGCCCCTCCTCCGGTCATCGTCCACGATTTTTGGAGACTCAATCGTGAGGAACGTCAGGAGGAAATCAGCAGCAACTTTCTGCTTTCCAGGTGCTAAAGTGACTGATATCCTGGATAAGATCCCTAGCATCCTGGTCAAGCACCCCCTCGCCTGGAACATTATCATCCATGTCGGCTGCAATGTCATTCCCAGTCGGACCTCTGAACTACTGAAACAGGACTTCAGCAAACTCCTTGACTCCCTCATGCTCCAAGATAAAAGTTTTTTTTATCTGCATTACCATCCCTCCATTCAACCACAGCATGGGTCGTTTTAGCCACACTCTTAGCTTCCACACCTGGCTGCAGTCCACCTGTAGAGTCCACAACGTAGCTTTTATTGACAATTTTAATCTCTTCTGGAACTGCTGATCATTCTACTGGGGGGATGGTCTTCACCCCAACGGCCTGGCGCTCGCATTTTAACAGATCATATATTTTATTCTGTTTTTAATACCACCAGCAAGTGACTGCGCTCTACACCCACATGTCTGACCGCAACACTGGTCACTAATTACAGCTTCTTCTGTCTGCCACAACCTACACTAAACAAACTGTCAGACTCACTGGCTCCCCCTTGTGGACTGCCTGTATCAGGCATGGATTTAAGGTAAGCCCGTTCAGTTTTAATAACCGTGACACTCTTGGCTCTAGAGTACATGTACCTATAAACAATAGACCTGTAAAATGCAAGCAGTAGTTATCAGTAGTCCTCGTAATTTAGTAACGGTTAGGACTACTGCTTGGAGACAATTTACTACCTCTTTGACCATTCCTACTAAAATCACTGCTAGATATCCTATTCATTATTCAAATCGTACTGTTACTATTTCTAATTTAACTACAATCCCTCTACAGCCTTCTATGACTACTCCTGTTCCCACTCCAAACTCTCCACTTATCCCACGTACCTTTAAGAATAGAAAAGGACTAGGAATAATTCACCTGAATAGTAGAAGTCTACTCCAGAAACTGGATCATATTAATGTTTAATCCTACAGACTGATCCCGATGTCCTGGTGTTGAGTGAATCCCGGCTTAAAAAAAGTGTGAATGACATGGACGTAGCTTTAAAGGGCTACAACTTGTACAGAGTGGACAGAGTTGAAAGAGGAGGAGGGGTGATTATTTATGTTAAATCAGGTTTCTCTGTGATAATTCTGGATGCTGTCACCAGACCAAGATGTTTTGAGTTTCTTGCTCTGAGGGTTCAGTTGGGGCCTACATCAGTGGTTCTTGTAGGTTCTAGATCTGCTGATCTAGGTTCCATTGACGCAATAACAGAACTACTGTCTTAGTATTCTGATGTTGAGCTGATTGTTGTGGGTGATTTTAACCTGAACTGGCTTAATGATGCATCTGATTATCTTAAGGAGGTTGGTGGTAGCCTCAATTTATCCCTGCTAATAACAGAACCCACTAGACTAAATTTGAAGGATTGCTCTAAGTCTACTCTAATTGATCTCATATTTTCTAATAGGGTTGAGAAAATGATTGCCTGTGGTGTCTTCGAGCTAGGAATTAGTGACCACTGCCCGATTGCATGTGTCAGAAGTGCCCGGCTAAAGAAGAGAAAGTCTCACACTGTTACAAAGAGAAATGTGAGACATTTTAGTGATCAAGCTTTTTTTTTTTTCAACATTATCTTTATTGATTTTTTAACATAACAGCCCTAGGGCTGAATAAAACAACACTGTACAAGTATATAATCACATAAATGCCAGATCAGCCCACCCCTTCTCCCACCACCTTCCACCCCTCGCCTCCCCACAGTCCACCACCCATTACTCACATACATCCAACCCACCCACCTACGCCTCCACCCACCCCTCCAGGTCCGACCACTATGTACCCATTCAAAGAAAAAGGAATACTTAAAAACTGTACAGGACATAAAAAAAAATTTAAAAAGACACATTAAACAAGATAGTTGTAGAGAGGGAATAGATAACAGCCTTTGTATATCAATTTAGTCAGGAGAGCGGGATAAAAAGAAAAAGAGAAAAAATACAACAGCTACAACTATAAAACAAACATGTCTGACTCATACATGACAGTTGGATTCATTCCTTTTTTGGTTATAAAAGGAGTACTATGTTGTGGAAGCTGTCTCCAAAAATGTTAGAAAACCACTCCAAATCTTTTTAAATTCTCCAGGCTTTCCCTTCAAGGTATACATTATCTTTTCATTTGGTATACATGACACTAGTTCATTAGTCAATCTAGTAGATGTAGGTGGTTGTTCATCTTTCCATTGCATGGCTATACATTTGTTGGCTGTGATAAGGGCTATTCTAATAAATTTAAGTTTGTATTTATTGACTTTTATCATAGATGTGTCGCCCAGTAGGGTTACTCTTGGTTCTGCGGGGATGATTATTCCTGTGATGGCATTAAGCACATTGAGTATAGAGGTCCAGTATGAATTTAGACATGGACAGGCACAGAACATATGTATCAGTGTACCTACACCAGTTTTACATCTTGGGCAGAACTGGGAGTACTGAGGCTTTATTCTATGCAGCCTGTCAGGGGTATAATATATTCTATGAATGAGATTGTATTGTGTGATTTTATGTCTAGTGTTGAAAGAGAAATACTGACTACCAATACACAGTGCTTCCCATTCCCCTTCTTCAAAATTATACTCGAGGTCTTCTTCCCATTTGCATTTCACTCCACTTCCCACCCTATTATTTGAAAAATTCCTGAGTAAGTATAAGATATAAACCCTCTTATTTCCTGTTTGTCCCGCACAAGTTTATCTAAAGGCAAATCTTCTAGTAATTGTAGATGGCCTTCTTGTTCTGAGATGATAAAGTGCCTAACCTGGAGGTATTTGAAAAAGTGAGTGCAGGGTAGCCTGTACTGGGAGGAGAGCTCTTCAAAAGTCTGAAGGGCTCCGTCTTTAAACAGATTCCCAAATGTTTTAATGCCTTTTGTAAACCATAGTTTTGTGATACCATCTCTAAGGGCCTCAGGTAAAGAGGGATTTATGTGAAAAGGGGATTTGTCATAAATTGATTGAATACAACCTGTTTTCTTCCAAACCTGTTGCCAAATCTTATATGTATGGACTGTGATTGGGTTTGTTGTTAAAACCAGAAACTAGGAGAGAATTTAAAGAGCTGATATATGGTACTGATTCCAATTTCAACTTATTTAGGTGATGCTGTTCAATTTGTTTCCATATAGGTGGGTGGGCTTGCTCTGCTTGCCAGGTCCATACTGCTCTGATTTGTGCTGCCCAGTAGAAGTGCTCAAAATTAGGAACTTTTAGTCTGCCTTTTCCAAGAGGGTTTTGTAATACTGTCAGTTTTATCCTGGGTGGTTTGTTTCTCCATATAAACTGTGTGAGACAAGAGTTGAGTTGTTTGAAAAATAGTTTAGGGACTGGAATTGGTAGCATCTGGAAAAGATACAGATATTTTGGCAATATATTCATTTTTGTGCAGTTAATTCGTCCAAGTAAAGACAAAGGTAAGTCGTTCCATCTCTTACAATCCTCTTTTGTCTTTTTTAGTAATGGTGTGTAATTAAGGGAGAATATATTTTGCACCTCATTTGGAATTTTGAGTCCTAAGTAGGTGATGTGATTAGGGCTCCACTGAAACATAATACCAGGAGTTTGAACATTAGCTCTGGCGTTAAGAGGCATGACTACACTTTTGTTTATATTAACCTTGTAGCCTGAAATTTTAGCATAATCTGTCAGCGTATCCATCAGAGCTGGCATAGATTCATCTGGACTTGAGAGGTATGCCAATATATCATCTGCGTAAAGAGACAAAGTATGGACACAGTCACCAACTTGTATACCATGAATGGCCGGGTTAGACCTTGTAGCTGTCGCCAGTGGCTCTATGGCAATGGCAAATAATAGAGGTGAGAGGCAACAGCCCTGTCTAGTACCACGTGATAGAACAAATCTGGCCAAAATGTCCTTATTAGTTTGTATTTGTGCTGTAGGGTGTCTGTAAAGCAATTTGACCAAGTTGGTGAATTTGGGACCTATGTTCACTCTTTCCATTGTCTCAAACAAGTATTGCCACTCGACGCGGTCGAACGCCGTTTCCGCGTCGAGCGACACTCCAACACATGGGTTTTGGTCAGATTTGGAGCTATAGATTATGTTGAAAAACCTTCTCACATTGTCAATTGATGATCTATTCTGATTGAATCCTGTTTGGTCCATGTTGATTACGTCAGGAAGAACCTTTTCAAGTCGTAGAGCAAGGATTTTAGAGAAAATTTTATATTCACTAGGTAAAATTGAAATAGGTCTGTACGAGCTGCAAAGTTTAGGATCCTTGTCTGGTTTGGGTAAGACAATAATCAGTGCCTGCTCCAATGACTCTGGGAGTCTACCTGTTTCTATGGCATAATTAAACATTGTGAGCATAGGTTCTATTAGTTTGGGACAACATGCCTTGTAGAATTCCATGGGGAATCTGTCATGGCCTGGTGATTTTCCTGAGGCAAGCAAGATTAAGGCTTTCATCACCTCCTCTTTTGTAATACCGCCCTCTAGTGTTTCCTTATTCAAATCTGATTGTGCAGGAAGATCATGCTTGTCCAGAAAATGCTTTATGCTCACAGGGTCACATTCTTGTGATGTGTATAAGGATTGATAGTAGCTCAAGAAAGCCTCATTGATCTCACTTGGATTACTGGTAAATGTGTCGTCCTTTTTGATTGTATATATTGCCATATTTGTCTCCTCCTTCTTAATCTGCCAAGCTAAAAGTTTTGTTGAAGATCAGAAGTCCAGGTTTGAGCCAGTTTAGAGTCTGGACCTCTTCACCAACACTTTGTCTTCTTCAGGATTAAATAACTATTAGAGTCTCAAACAGGTCCAAAGAATTCACTGGAGACGATCAGAGTTCGATGCAATAGAGTTTTATTCTTCACAGAGATAAAACCCGTGCCGGACCTAGGTTCCGACCGGAGAATTGTGTTTTGCACAAGCCTTTTTGTAGCCCAACAGTCTCTGCCCTCATTGGTGGAGAACATGAACCTCTCCACCTTTTTTCTAAACATATTCTGTTATTGCCAGGCAGTGGCTGNCGCCCGCGTCCAGGCGCCATCTCTCTTCTTGCAGTTCTCGTACTCATGGAACTGAAGTTACATCCAGCAAATTAATCAACAAGTGTGAACACACCCTAATGTTTGGTTGTTCACACACGTGCTTCAAAATACATTTTACAGTTCACACACACATCTATTTGTGGTTGCAAATGCGAGTGAAACGCTCGCACTGTCGAGCCCTGCATCATTTACAAAAAATATTATAACTGTTAACAAATATAGTCACTATTTACACAATTATTTAACTCATTTATTTGAAAAGCAGTTTTTACATGCATTATATACACTCTTCTGGCCAGTGTCGCCGTCCCGTAGGCCCCTTAGCGACGCGTGCAATAACTTCAACTTCTCCTATCGCAGTCCCGAAGGCTCCTAGCAATGCACGCAATAACTTTCTCTTCTTTTATCTGTCGCCGTCCCGTAGGCCCCTTAGCGATGCGTGCAATAATGTCAACTTCCCCTATCGCAGTCCTGAAGGCTCCTAGCGATGCACGCAACTTTTATACTCATAAATCAGCTCCTTGCCCGTTCAGTCCTCTCCCTCAAGGGAGCACCCCAGCACTCAGCTGAGATACTACCGTGATGAAGAGCGGTACCCACAAGTGCTGCGCTAGCTTCAATATAGTTTATACACTACAAAACCTGTTTCCACACTTATAACTTATTCACAAGTTTTAACAACTTCACAAACTTTAACACGATACACAACTATTTTTTACACACCTTCTGTCCACACTCTGAGCAAGAGTCCACACTATTCTATTGTTCATCTGTGCGTAGTTATTCCTGTTCTATGGTCTAGCCTCTGTAGGGACTTGTATTGCCATCCAAATCATTCCTCCCATGAACACAAGACAAGCAACAGTCCAGCATGCTATNTCCAACATGCTTATACACACACATTTAGTAACCACTCATCCATTCTTTCCCCATTATCCATTCTTTCCACACCATGGTGTGTACTATGTATAATAATATGTATCTATATATAAATATCTATACTATGCTATATATTAGTTTGCATCAAACTCTGTCCGGCCAGTGACTTTAGTTTTATTCACAGTTTTAGTAATATTAATTTAGTGAACCTGTTTTTTGTTTTTGTTTGTTTGTTTCTTTGTTTTAAAACCTGTTTTTCACAATTGTTTCACAAACTTTACTTATTTTCACCTTTAATCAATTTTAACTAGGTTCTTTAGAGTTACTTATTTTCACCTTTAATCAATTTTAACTAGGTTCTTTAGAGAAGAGACATTCTGATTTTCCCCACCTGGGCGGAGTCCTGCACTCAGACACATTCAGAATTTGCAGAAATTTAGAAAAGGCTTCTGCTTACCTCTTTTTGTAGCCACTGATGTGTTTGAGATGCAGTTTGTCCACCCAGGCTGGGGTCCTCGAAGTCCTGTCTCTCCTGGCTGGCTCGCCAATTAATGTTGAAGATCAGAAGTCCAGGTTTGAGTCTGGACCTCTTCACCAACACTTTGTCTTCTTCAGGATTAAATAACTATTAGAGTCTCAAACAGGTCCAAAGAATTCACTGAAGACGATCAGAGTTCGATGCAATAGAGTTTTATTCTTCACAGAGATAAAACCTGTTCCGGACCTAGGTTCCGACCGGAGAATTGTGTTTTGCACAAGCCTTTTTGTAGCCCAACAGTCTCTGCCCTCATTGGTGGAGAACATGAACCTCTCCACCTTTTTTCTAAACATATTCTGTTATTGCCAGGCAGTGGCTGCACCTGGCCTCACTAATTAGCATCACCAATGCTCCCTTATCTTTGTTTATCCAAGCCCGGGCATCCCTTCCCAGGCTATGGTAGGCACTTGGTCACTGCTAGTCGGCATTGCCCATACTCCCTTATCTCTGGGGACTTTCCAGGCTGCCTTCTTAGAAAAAACTCATGATAGTTGGCATTGCCCATACTCCCCTATCTCTGGGGACTCTCCAGGCTGCCTTCTTAGAAAAAACTCATGACTTTCAGGCTACAGGCCAGCACAAACACAGTCCTCATAATACACACAGTCCTCATAATACACAAAGTCCTCATAATTATGCTAACTTAAATGTGAACTATAGATACAATCAATATGCTGAGTACATTGGTTAATATTTGGTTTTATATTGTAATGACAGTTTACTTCAACAAGTGCCTCGGGGCCCCCTCGGTTCCCTCGGCTCGACTGTTGGTCAGTTTTTGAATGGGGTTTTTGATTAGATCCCTGAAATAAGGTCTGTGGTTAACACAAAGTTAAGAGATTTTCGGTGCTTGTTCTACAACATAAAATACAGCAGTTAATATCCAACTCNTAGCCCAACAGTCTCTGCCCTCATTGGTGGAGAACATGAACCTCTCCACCTTTTTTCTAAACATATTCTGTTATTGCCAGGCAGTGGCTGCACCTGGCCTCACTAATTAGCATCGCCAATGCTCCCTTATCTTTGTTTGTCCAAGCCTGGGCATCCCTTCCCAGGCTATGGTAGGCACTTGGTCACTGCTAGTTGGCATTGCCCATACTCCCTTATCTCTGGGGACTCTCCAGGCTGCCTTCTTAGAAAAAACTCATGACTTTCAGGCTACAGGCCAGCACAAACACAGTCCTCATAATACACAAAGTCCTCATAATTATGCTAACTTAAATGTGAGCTATAGATACAATCAATATGCTGAGTACATTGGTTAATATTTGGTTTTATATTGTAATGACAGTTTACTTCAACAGTTTCCCTGCCTTATCTCCCTGTTCGTAATATCTATGTTTCATTCTTTTAATTGCGTTTTCTGTCTTATGTGTATTAAGCATGTAATATTCTAGCTGTCTTGATTTGAGTTGTTGGACAATAATATTGTCATATGAC
This sequence comes from Oplegnathus fasciatus, assembly GCA_003416845.1. NCBI lineage: Eukaryota > Metazoa > Chordata > Actinopteri > Centrarchiformes > Oplegnathidae > Oplegnathus > Oplegnathus fasciatus. The sequence continues at coordinate 274,871 of NTHP01000738.1, forward strand.
TGCACGTGTTGTTTTTCTAATTCCTTAATCTCATTTTCCAGAGATTGGATTCTGTCCCCATACTCTTTGCGTTTACCTGAGGAGTAAGCTATGATTTGACCTCTGAGGCAAGCCTTCATGGCGTCCCATACAGTGTTAATCATATTCATAAATTCTGAATCATTAAGTAAGTGGGATGCAAATCTCCACCTATTACGTCTGGTAGCTGGCGTGGATGCAGATAGTGTGACTAATAGGGCAGCATGGTCTGATAAGGTCCTTGCCAAATACTGACAAGAGGTAACTTGATGTACCTTGGAAGAGGGCATCAACAGTAAATCTATACGGGTATAACTATTGTGTACGGGAGAGTGAAATGAGCATTCTCTGGTGTTTTTATTTAATGTACGTCAGATATCCACCAACCCCATTCCCAGCATCTCTTTCTTTAAAAATGTAGCACTCTGTGTTAGAGAACTGGTTCTCTGTGAAGACCGATCAAGAATTGGATCCAAAACTAGATTTAAGTCACCTCCAATGTAGACCTCAGTGTGTAGATCAGACAGGGTAAAGAATAATTTCTCAAAGAACTGGGGGTTGTCAATGTTAGGTCCATAGACATTAACCAGTGTTATGGGTTCCGAGTGTAATAGCCCGTGTACTATCACAAATCTCCTTAAAGGGTCCTTGACGACTGAGTTTGCCTGAAATGGGACATTTCTATGAAGCAATATGGCCACTCCTCTCGCCTGGGATGTAAATGATGAAAAGAATATGTGGCTGTAGCCTCCTTGTTTCAATTTAACATGTTCTTTGTCTGTCAGATGTGTCTCTTGCAGTAAGGCTATATCGATATTATGCTGTTTCAAATAACTCAGAATACGTTTCCTTTTCACATAATTGTTTACCCCTCTTACGTTCCAAACCAGACACCTATATCCCATTGATCTGACTATTTGTCCTTATATATATATGGCCTGCAACAAATAAGATAACAGTCTTAAACGTAATCGGAAAAGTTCCCTCATTTCTCTGTAAAATTTCCAGGTATACATACTTTGATACTTGTAGTAAAAACTGGGGTATTCCCTGCGAAGGAATTGCTCTGCCGCTTCTACCAACTCGAACGCCCTCGTCGCCCCACTGCAGGTATCCACTTTCAAGGTTGCAGGATAAAACATCTTTTTAGTGCATTGAAAGCCATTCGCTTCTTGTGTAGAGTGGGAGATACTGTAAGTCCGGGAATATCATTATTTTGGAATTGCTGTACATAAGCTCCCTTTTCTTCCGCGCAGCATCCAGTATTCGGATGGTATCCTTGTAGCGGAGAAACTTGATGACAAAAGCTCTTGGCATTCCACTCTCCTGTGGCTTCCTCCAAAGCATTCGGTGCGCTCTTTATTTCTCCGGTGTGTCAGAGAGATCCAATATTGATGGTAGCCATTTTTCTAAGAAGGCAACGGCGTCGTTACCTTCAACTCCCTCTGGGAATCCTGCAATCCTCAAATCTTTCCGTCTCTGGCAATTCTCCTGGTCGTCAAGTTGCGCCCTAAGTTGAGCCTCAGCCCGAGCGTGTTTTTCAACCAGCTCAACGTGGTCTTGATGTAGGGTGGTAACTGACTGTAGCTCAGTGCATTTTTGCTCCAGCTGGGCCACTCTGTCCGCGTTAGATTGCAGCCCCCCCTCCACCTTCTCAATAGATGCATCTACCTGGTTGAGACGACTAGCAAATGCTTTCTGGATCACGTCAGTCATTTTTTCCATCTCTCTCAAAAACCATACTGGAGGTTCGGTGTCCAAGCAGCTGCCAGTGTTGGTTTGCAGTGCTTTGGCGCTAACCATGCTAATGCTAGCCAATATAGCCTCCCTCTGTTCATCAATTTTCTTCCTTTCCTCTGTCTTTTTGGGTGGCATTTGGCAGTTTTGTTTATGTCGGCGTCTCGGTTGTTGGACACTGTGTAAGAAGTCAAAAACTCAAGTGCAAAGCAAGATAGGTTACGTAGTAATTGTGAAGTATTATGAGAGCTCTAGAGCATGCTGCCGTTCACTCCGCCACCATAACCGGAACTCCGTGATCAAGCTTTTTTAACTGACATTTTTTTCTTTTTTCAAAAACCTTTATTTCAGTTATCGATAAACATGCACCATTCAAAAATCTTAGAATAAAAAACAGAGTAACACCCTGGTTTTCACACGGCTTGTCAGCCTTGCTTACAGAAAGGAACAGTGCCTGGTCTCGTGCCAGACACTCAGGTGATCCTGTACACTGGCTATCATTTATACAACTTAGAAAAACATGTACTTAGGCTGTGAGAAAATCTAAATCGAATTATTATGTAGACCTAATTACTAGCTCCTACTCGAACCCGTCAACATTTTGGAAAGCTAACAACAAAAACAACTCTAACAAAAACAAATCCACTAATTCTCTACCTACACATATTAAATATGGTGACAGTACAATGTCTGAACAGAATGAGATTAGCCTAGCCTTCAACAAACATTTTGCTGACGCTGGGCATCTATTTGAAAAAGAATACTCAGGGCCCCTTCTTATTGATGATGATCAAAAACTGTCCGCTCCAATTATTACTGAGCAATTAACACATACAAAACACATATTTAATCTCTCTATCACAATATGCAGATTTCCTAGTGCTTGGAAATCAGCCCATGTGATTCCTTTACATAAAGGTGGTGATAGAGATGACTTAAATAATTACCGCCTTTAATTAGGTACCTTGCTCAGCAAAAATCCTGGAATCTTTACACAGAGTTAATTTCTCAAAATCTTGACTATCTGAACTCTACCCTAATATTGTAAACCAATGTGACAGATGTCATGCTTCCCCCTGTAACCTGAGTCATATGTTTTTCTTTTGTCCCAGACAAAACCAATAAACAACCAATAAACCTCATAGCCAGTGTGAGGGGATATACCTCAGACTCTTGGGAAAGTCCTTCTGATCAAGGACACTGCAGTCCTGACCCCTCCACAGCAGAACACTCTGCCAGAGCTCCACCAAAACCACTAGTGTCACCATCTGCAGCCGCCTCATCCAGCCAAGCCTCATCCAGCCATGCCTCATCCAGCCAACCGTCCCGTAAAAAAAGAAGACATAGTAAAACACTGGAATTTCTTTGGGAATACACAGATCAAACAAATGCAAAGGCAAAGGGAGCTGGAGGACCAGGAAGAGAGGAGAGAACAGAAAAGGCAAGAGCAACTACACAAATTAATCTCCTTATTTGGCAAAATTGTCAACAAAAATAATCAACTTTGATTTGTGTTTTTGTAAGCCATGTAGTTTATTTTGTTTTCAATACAGAGGTGTCCTTGGATTTTTTATTTTAATGACCATTGAAATCAAAAATCATCAAAAAGGACAACCTCAGTTATCTTGCTGAAACACATAAAAGAAATAAAAATTCCATGGCATGCAAACAAAGTGTGTTCCTTTTTTCAATTTACCTCAAATTTCATAATGAAAGGTGTAAAACAAAGAAAAAACTTATCACACAGTTTACATGCCTGCATAATCGTGGTCTCTCATTATAACTGGCAGCTGAACGGGTGCTGAAACCTGGGCAGACAGTCTGATGTGAAAACCACTTGTTTCCCTGAAGTCCACATTCTCTTGTGGTTCTGGAGGACCTGGGTCTTCTGGTAGAAAGTCCTCCTCCATGGTATCTCCCACCACGACACATATATTGTGTAGGAAAGCGCATGCAAGGATGACCTCCGAACAAAAACCTGTGTCCACCACCGACTTACTTGCATGAAAAGGTTTATTACAAAAAGCACAGCATCATAACAAGCACCATGGATTGCCTGTGAGAGGATCCGGAGCCAATATGGATCGCTCTGTCGGAACGGCTTTGTCTGCCCAGTTATATAGGGTAGTTGTTATTGCAAAGATGTAAGCTATAGACCAAAACAATCCCAGGAAGACAAACAGGAAGAACGAGAGGGACCGAGAGACCCACTTTCTTATGGAATGTGACCTTTCAACCTGGACCCTTAACGTAAACCATATGGAACACCAGATACCACATATTTCCCCCCTTCGAGACTACACAGAGTCTCGAAAAACAAAAAAGTAAAACATATATAAATGCAATTGTGACAGAAATAACAATTCCTCCTGGACATGTTTCCCACAACATAACCTGAGCAATACAACAACATTATGGAGTGTGAGAGTGAAAAACCAGTCCAGCAGTTTTCTTTCCTGAAATATCCATCAAACAATCTAGACCGGAAAATTCTCTCACGGCCCCTCTCCATATATTTACCCAAAACCAGAAAACATCATTCCCCGAAAAGTGAACACAAGAAAAACATTATAAAATTAAGTATTGCTTATACAAATATATATATGACAAAACATAAGATATATCACACTGCAGCTCCTCAGCAGCGTCGACTCTCAGTGTAGTGTCGATGATGTGTTGAACCTGGACGGTTTATCACAGTGTCCTTGTTCAGAGTTGTCCAGTCCATTCTTATTGTCCATATTTGAGTGAGTCTGGAAGAAAAGAAAACACCAGCCAGTATCTTTTGCAAAAAAATAACAAATGCAGAGTGATACCCCAGAAGTAATTAGGTAAAAGTGAAAAATCATGAGTCATATTCCATTTCCCCCCTTTGATTACACCACTCTACAATAAAAAGCCACTAAATACCAAAACAATAACAAAATAAACATGAA
>NTHP01000739.1:28789-52418 GCA_003416845.1 Oplegnathus fasciatus
ATGAGTATGTAAAATTAATATCACAGCTATATATAGTCTGAACTTCCTGCACTGAAATTTCTTCTTCCTTTGTTCCATGCTTCAATAATCCATACTACATTTAATAAACACAATTAAAAAAAATTGTTGTCAATGTCTCTTCATACCAAAGAGAACACAGTGGGTAAATGTTTCATTATATTATGCTTGTATGCTTTTTATTGAGCAAAAGCATTTAATTTGAAATGCAGATGAAAAAGCTAACTTGTCCTTCAGAATTGTGTCAAACATTCAAATTTACTGTACTGGGCCTTTTGTGTTTTAGATTTGATAATGCAAGGCTTGCACTCTTTTTAATAGCTTTTATTCTTAAATTTGTGTGTAGGATTAAACTTTGAGAAATACGAACCAAGACGACCTCAAAGCTTTCAGGTGCAGTTCAGTTGACACTTCAATGTGATTTCCTGTCAGAGAGCCACTTTCTCTGCAGAAATCAATCAAAATTAAACAATACACTTCTATTTTAAATGCTGCAGCTTATATAATGGACACTGTTTATGGCTGTGTAACCTGATCCCAGCAGTGGGCTGTTCTGTGTGTCTGTAGATATAAATCCCGCCCTGAACTTCAGGCTCGGACACAGTCAGAACAGAAGCTCTCCTTTGAGTCCCTCCATGAGCAGTTTTGCTTTTTACTTTTAATTTTATCTGAATAACATCAAGATGGTGACAGAGATGTTTCACTTGAAGCACTTTCCATCTTCTGTAAAACCACTGTCACATCTCTTCTTCTACAAATGTCCCAGAATGTGTTTTTATGCTTATCAATGGCCATCACAGGCTTCATCCCTGCACTCATGGGAAGACACCTGGAACACCTTTAACACCTGCATCACCTGTCGTGGGTTTGTTGGGGTTAAATTCTACCTACCTTTCTGACAGATCAGTGATGTCATCAATAAACACCTTCCTTTCCTGAGGTCTTCCTCAGAGGCTCTCTTGGGATCCTGTGACGCCCTCTGCTGGTGGCTGAAGGCGCGACATCCCACAGAGGTCACAAACATAAACACACATCAGTTGTAAATTTGTGTGACATCAGTTTTTATCATCTGCCTGTGGATCCTGGACTTGTCAGGTATTTAATTCAGTGGATTACTTAAAAACAGACAAAAACAACTCGATTGAATTTCCAGGAAATGAATAAATCATAAATGACATAAAGGGTGTGCTTTGTTCTCATCTGAGTTTTGGTCTCGTTGGAGTGACTGATGAACATTCAGGTGTTCAGTTCAGTTTGATGTGTAAAATCTTTGCTGGTGAGACTCCTGAACATCACAGTGTCACTTTTGTCTCTTCACTGATTGTAAATAAACTTTATGAAACTAACAGGGTTTTTTCACGGGCCCAGGTCTCCTCCCCTTAGCTGTATCTTTGGCAGCTAAACTCGTCTGTCTGTGCTGCAGACGAGAGGGAAAGCTCTGTTTTTAAAAGTCTGTGTTCAGCTCTCAGTACTTCTGTAGCTTCTAACTGAATCTCTGCGGTTTGGAGTTTAGTGTCATCCTGTGTTCCTGTTTGTACTTTCAGATATCGGCCTTATTTGACTGTTTACTGATCGCTTTCAGCCATACTGGAGTTGTATTATTTCCTAAAAAAAATTAAATAAAAAAAAATCGGCGCTATATAACTGTATAATCAGGAGTTGAAAATGTCTGGTGGCCTATTCTCTAAGTGTCTGCCTGGCAGCAAGTATACAAAGAGAACAGAGACAATAAAACAAACACACACAATAGACCTAAAGCACCCAGTACCATTACACAAAACAACAGAAAGAAAGATGGGATTCATATCCAGAACTCCCAAGAACAGTCCAAAGCACCAGTCGACAGCAATATTGGCAAAACAGGAGACCTCCCCTTCCGCCGGGAGGGTCAAGGGTAGAAACAAAACATAAAAGCACACAAACAAATAAACAAAAATAAACAACGCATGGGTGGGGGACTGCCAAAATATCAGTCAGTATGCAGGAAAAGGCAGAGTTTGCACAGAATAAAGATACAACATAGCAGCAGAGCTCATGAGTGATACAGTTAGGTCTCATTAAGCAAAGTCAACAATGGTTTCCACACTTTCAGGAAACAGTTTTGTGAATTCCATTTGCTAAAATGAATCTGTTCCATTTTAGCAATAGAAAGCCTTTCATTGAGCCCCCTCCTGAAACATGGGGACAATGGGGACTTTAGTAATATTCATTTTTTTAGCTGCAACCATGCCTGCCTTGAGAACCTGCTTTTGATGGGAAGGAAGAGCCCTTGTCCTACCAACCCAGTAATACCAAATTACAGTCTGAATGGCTGAATGTTTATTTCATATTGTTTGGAAAACCAATTAAATATGTCACACCAGAAATGACCTCGTACTGGACAGTGACAGAATAAGTGTGATAGTGATCCTTCAGCAGTTCCACATCTATCACACATGAGAGAAACTGATTCAAATATCTTACTAAGTTTAGTTTTGATGCAGTCTGTGTAAGACTTTAAATTGAATTAATCTATATCTGAATTAATCTATATCTAGAACTGATAGAACAGCTCTGTATTCAGTATACAGTTTTATACAAGGCTTTATGGCCTCACTACTGTACATCCATTTAGTTCAAGGACATAAAAATACAGGACTCCAAAATCACTACAATCAACTCCTGCCTCATTTTTCTAAGGATGTAACATTATATTATTTAACACTATCGAGTGCACAGTACGGCAAACTCAGATAGTCGCTATAATAATATCAACAATCAACAATAATGAAAGATGCAAATGTAAATCAGAGCTGTCAGCAGAAGTGCCTTAAATATAATATATACAATCTGCTGTACTGTCCACCTAAAATCTCTGCACATTTGTAGAACAGTATAAAATGACTTGCCCTTCTCTGGGTTGAAGAGGCACGTGGCTTGGCCAAGTTGAAACTTGCCTCTTCAGGACTGTCATCTCATCTCAACAGAAAAACATGATAGAGTTGTAAACTTCATCGTAGTAACATAATCACTGTCTATATACAGTAGCAAATATCAGACCACTCACACTTAATTTATCTACATGCCCTATTTCACTATTACAATAACATGTAGCCTAAATGACACTGAACAAGAGAATTGCCATCTTGATAGAGGGAGGTAGATGGTGGTCTCACAGAAAACAAGAGTAATGATGTTGAATTTACATTTATAAATCAACAATTTAAGTAATCATCTTAGTTAGAAAAATATGACATTGTGAATAACCTTCATTTTCAAACTCTTCGGGACTTCTTGGTGTCATCACCAGAACTGTCTGGTGTGGATGTCAGGGCCCTTTTTTGACGAAGGGCAGTCTTAAGATTCTGCATCACTTTGGCTCTTGCTGCCTGGGTGAGCCTCGCATCCTTTGTCTAAGAAAATATGGGTATGAGATCAAACACAGAGTAAGCGCTTGATGCCTAGAGTACACCTAAGGATTTTAGCCAGGAATTTCCAGTGTCAGACAAAATTTCCCAAGTAAAAGATCTTGTAATGTAAGGTGTTCCCCGTTGTTATGATTCTGAAAGTCGTATAGTGTACGCTTTGCATTCATTTTGGATATATTCACGTTAAATGAGGCTCATTATGTGCACCATTATTCTGTCTACAATAACGACTACTATGGGCTGCATCATGCCACCTTTCAAAGTCTATAGATTTATTTTCCCTCAATAACATATTGTTTCTCTATTGAAATCGAGGTATCAACACATTTTTGAAGAAGTGTTCACTTTGAGTTATGCCAATAGCAAATCTTTTAGCAAATTTACTTTCAGTAACACAAAGGCATGCCATACTGTAGCTTGCTAAGTAGCCTCCGCACAATGGTTAGCCAGAAAGCAGTGTATGTGCCCATAAACTGCAGACTAAGAATCAAGCTTTACATATACCGTTGTCTTTCTAACAAAGGATTAGAATAACTACCATAACATTACAAGTATGAAGTGCTCACCGGCCTGTTATGGTTTGAATTGGATGCGTGGGCATCAGAAGGCCCTTTAAGAAGGCATTCTTTTGGTCAACCAAGTCTTTGAAGTTATCTGACAAAATGAAAAAAAGAATAAATGTGCAGAAGCGTATCGCATTAATTTGAAGAAAAACTAATTTGGCCAAAGATCACGTTATAACGTGGTAAACATCAAGTTATTATGAGATAAAGATCACGTTATTATGTAAAAAATGATGATGATGTAACCAAGGTTTGCCTAATGTTAACATATAATCATAAAATACAGAATGGACCAAAATATACATTCCCTTAAACCACTAGAGGCCACGCTTGTTCTGCACAGAAGTAACTACGTCTGTCATAGTGAAGTTATAATGCAGTTATTTCTCATAATAACATTATAACATTACCTTTGTTTTTTTCTCCAAATGAATGCAATACGAACTAAATGGATGTACAGTAGTGAGGCCATAAAGCCTCGTATAAAACAAGATTGCTGGACCCCTTGAAATTGAATCAGTTTTAAATAAAAGTAATGTCAAAAACAGGCCATGAAGTAACAATAGCAGATTAGCCGTTACTTGTAACTACCCTGTGGAGCAAGAGTGAAGAAACAAGATTTTCCACATCTCACTGTCTCCAACCATAACCGTCTTTGGTGTAACAACAATACTGTTAATCTCTTGTCTTACTGCTGTCGGCTCAGCTGCTGCTCTGAATCATACTGTAAATTCATGAGCGGTAACTTCTCCATAGACGAGGTCACATACATCCAAGTCTTAAATTACAATGCACAGTTTTCACTCTACCCTCCTGTTTTTCATTGGTAATTAATGAATTCTCATGACTTTGACACTGGTAGTTGGTCTAGTTGTTAACTTTGTAATGTGACTCAAATCTGATATAACATAGGCCTACATAGTCTTACACTGTTCTTTAAATTGCAGCTGATCGATGATCTGCCGTTTTTACTTTCGAAGGTTCAATTAGTAGCCGGTTTGTCTCAGTGTCATCTTTCTGATGATGAAAGCATAATTGCATCCCTTCGTGGTAGGCGTTCACATTTGGAGTGGGGATTGAAATGAGTTCTCCAAAACGCAGTGAATTTCATTATTAGTAAACATTTATGACTGAAATAAAATCACTTACGGCAACATTAACTCATGAACTGGCTTCATCTATTGTTAATTTCACCTACAACTGCTGGGGTCGGTCAAGTCTTTAAAGGAGTGCATCGACCCCATTCGTGGCACAGGGAGCTTGCAGAGATGAAGCCCATCATCTGTGCTGTCAATGTCTGGAGAATCAGCTTCGTCAGTGGCAGACACTCAGATTGAAGTGGTATGCTATAACTCACCATTTACGCAATTATTAGTGATGTGAATAAGGCCATGGGTGCAGTTCTACAATTTATGTAAATATACTTTTAGCAAAAAAATAAATGGAATGACCGGTATAACCTTTTCTTAATTAGACTAATGGTTTTTAAAATTCCCGGCCTAGTCTTGATAAATAACTTATTTTCTTAGCTGCCTTGATTCATATTAAGTGAATCGAGAGGATTGGTTGCAAATCTTCCAAATTTTGGTAATATTGTTGATGCTGTCAATAAATACCTCTCAGCTCACACCTTCCTAATCTCATGTTCTCTGATTCAAGTTTTGTGTTGGTACTCATTTTTGTACCACATAAATTCACTTGTTGTATCAAGATAGTCTCTTTTTTTGTCTATTCATACAGCACACCTTGTCCACTACTATAATGGTGCCAAAGAGCCTACCAACGACTCAACAGAAGCAGGATGAGAATCTTCACGCAGGAGCTGACTGTCAGGTAACCATAACAGGTAACCATAACAGGTAACCATACATATTTGTCTTCATAATAACAGGGCTCTAACCTGTACCAGCAGCAACAGAAAGTTTGCGGGTCCGGCGGAGAGTCAGGGCGGTCTGGGATCAGACCACTGGCCACTAACTGAGGGCAAAAATGCAAAAACGAGCAGTTTGCAAAGAAAAAGATGGAAGTTTGATTTGCTTGATATGTTGCCATTTTGTTTAGATTTGACAGAGTCAAACAGTTTTAAGTAAAGGGGGAGTGTTCAATTATTTTATGTAATATTTTGAGATTTGTGATTGCCCTCATTATAATCTTTGTTCTTAAAACAAATAATTGTTTTTTATTTTATTGTTTTTTAGGGTAAGCAGTTTTCTATTGAAGTGAAGTCAACTCAGGGACTATTTCTACTGTTTAAAGAGCAGCATTATTTCGTTCCCAATTAAAAGTCTGTCATTTTTCATAACTAGTGATGGCATTATTCAAATGTATTTTAACACACTTAAAAATGTATTGTGTAAGTGTATTTGTAATATAAAAAATAAGGAAACTTAATATATACTTTTCTGTAAATAGAGTACACTAATAGTAATTAGAAAGTAGGACTTAAAACATGATTCAGCCTTACCTTAGTGTACTTAAAACACATTGGAAATACCATAAAGTACATTTTCCAAGTCTATTTGTAACATATTTCAAAGTGTTGCAGATTATATTGAAGTGTATTTATTGAGCGTTACCATTTTTCACTGATAGTGTACTATTTTGGTAATTTAAATCAATTAAATCAATCATTTCATTTCACTGCAAGTACATGTACAGCATGTATGAAAATACAAATGCAGTAGTACGTTTGTAGTGTACCAAAGTATACTTAAAATAGTCCCATTTTAGTACGGTCAAGTACACGAAACACACTTAAAGTTAAGCTTTTCTGCTACTTTTGTACAACTAAAGTATAATAAGTACAAAAATAGTTGTTCCATTTTAACACTCTTTAAGTATACTAATTATTAGTCTGTCTGCTAGTACACTTAAGTGTGCTGTAGCATACTAACATTTAGTATACTTTAGACTACTGTTTTTTCACGATGGATGCTGGGCATGAAGAATTGCTTTCAGGTGTAAGTCTTTTGGAGATTTGAAGTACATCATTGAGGTGAGTGTCAATTATCTTGGACCACAGTCTTCTCTTATTCAGTGTCATAAGAGAAAATGTTTGCTCACATGTGTAATTAGAGCCAAATAAACTGAGCATCCTTTGGCATGTCGCCTCATCTGGGGAAATCTGACAGTGGGAGCTGCTCGTGGAAGCTTTTGAAGTTTTGGTTTTGTGGTCTTTAACTGTGCCACCCAGAATGGCGGCTTGCACACTCAGATGTGAAATGTTGAAAATGTTTGCTCAATAACGAGGATTTTATTGTGCGGATGGCAGACATCGCACGCACGTCTGCTCAGAGCGTTTCGACATCAGTGGTTATTCAAACAGGCTACACTTCACAAGGTGGGTGGGTGAGCAGACATCCAGCTACACAATTAAAGGGAAAATATCACTTAACAATGAGGCCAAGACACGCCATCTGCCCCTGTAAACACACATATGTCCCAATGGGGTTTATGTTTATGTCTTAGCCTGCTGTAGTTCTTATCATTAATATAGCCCTGGCCTAATTATGAACAAAAGTCGTTCATTAAGATTAGTACCATACTACTCCAATTCACTACTTTATTTTGTTGAATTATTATTTCATGTCGGTGGGCCTGGTTACCGCTGCACTTCTTTAATAGTCATTAATATATAGCCTGTATATTATAAGTCTTAATATAGTCATAAGTAGGCTCTATACTACTTATTAATATAGGCTACAACTCAAATTCAGTCATACTGTCATGTCACTTTTATTTCATTACAGTCTTTAAAGGCTGCACTGTCATTTTTTTCCAATAAATATCATTAAATGGATTGACATGTGAAACTAAAGAAAAAACAGGATGCAGCCTTCATGGTGTTTTACCACACCCAAAGCAGAAGTTATCATGAAATCTTGACCGTTTTATAGTTGCATCATTTTTGTTAAATTACTGGCAGTAATGTGAGGAGGTGTCTGCTTATAAATATGTGCCTTAGTTCCTCAGTCAGTTTATCATTTTTCCAAATCGCATAGAGAAAGAAGACAGGACTTTCCATTCAAAGAAAACAGTTTTCTACTTTTTTATACTATAACTAACTGCAAAGATGATCGATAGAGACGTTGCACTAGAAGCTTTGAGCGCACTCTGCAATTCCAGTGTGACTTCTGATCGACAAAAAGTTGTTTTTTCCAGTGCTGTTGAAGCAACACAGCAGCAGCTGTCCATCAAGAATTTCATCCTTACAATCTTGGATGCAGATGAAATCTCGTAATTATTGGAGATGGGATTTTTTGTTACTATCTATGCATAGAGAAGATATTTCTGAAAATCTTACACGACGGTTTTAAACAGGTTTTACTCTACAACAGCCATGAGAGAGTTTGCAAATACATTGTCATATTTGCAGAATGTGTTGTGAACTTGCAGTCTAGATATATTAGATATTAGATTATATTAGATATTGTATATATATATATATATATATATATATATATATATATATTCAGATGTTACTGGCTGCAAGAAGAGACTACTAATGTGCTTTGAAATTGCATCTCCCCTCCTTACATTACAGCCCGGCGTCAAGAGCCAACTTCGTCCGCNTGGGTCAAAGAATTCATTCACGTCAATGATGTGATTTCTTCCAGTTACTGTTCCAATGTCCACGTGGTTCACTTTGGCAAAGCCTGCTGCTGGTCCAACACCTTGCAAGGTGGTTTGGACGCGGACGAAGTTGGCTCTTGACGCCGGGCTGTAATGTAAGGAGGGGAGATGCAATTTCAAAGCACATTAGTAGTCTCTTCTTGCAGCCAGTAACATCTGAATATATATATATATATATATATATATATATATATATATATATTCAGATGTTACTGGCTGCAAGAAGAGACTACTAATGTGCTTTGAAATTGCATCTCCCCTCCTTACATTACAGCCCGGCGTCAAGAGCCAACTTCGTCCGCGTCCAAACCACCTTGCAAGGTGTTGGACCAGCAGCAGGCTTTGCCAAAGTGAACCACGTGGACATTGGAACAGTAACTGGAAGAAATCACATCATTGACGTGAATGAATTCTTTGACCCACGATTCGACTACAATTTCACCAATCTGAGAGACACCGAGACTTACCGCAGAGGTGGAGAGGTGTATGAACGCCCATGTGGTTGGCAGCGTTTTGCCCTCAGGGTAAATATGATTTTGTTTTATTTGACTTTAAAGTCAAGATTTTCCCTCCAGCTCATTTGTGAAACGTAGCTGTGAATTTTGTTGAATGTCAGCAGTGAGCTGGGGGGGATTTTGGGATTTGGGGAGTGTAATTGTGCTCTGTACAAAATCAGGGACTGTACCTTTAAACTTCACCGACCCCAGAAGGCAAAATTAAACAGAAATAAGCAATAATATAGCAAATCAGCTGCATTAAATAAATAGTAAATATTTTGTCTCAGATCCTGGATAAGTACGACGGAAATACCTGGCTGGGAACCCGATACCGTAGCACACAGTCAGTGCCTGGAGAGTGGCCTGTGTCCTACCACGGTACATCGAAGGCTGGTGCTGACGGCATCATCGAAGGATTCTACAAGGTTCGATTATAGATCAGTTATTATCAGTGGTAAATGTTAATCCAGTAGAATAAACACCCTTGTAACTGCATTACTGCGTTACACATACAATTTTAACATAATTATGATACCTGGGGCCCTATGTGGTTTGATATTTCCCTGATCTTAAAATTGGCTTTGCCCATCTGTGTGGTATTTTGAGTGCACAGTGCAAACAGGTGGGAGGTTCATTTAAATGAGGCATCGCAAAGCGAGTGGTTGGTATTTTGGTAGAAGATACCAACCAAATGTCGTAGACATTGTGCTGAGAACAGACGTCTCAGAACCACGTCTGTATCTGGTGCAAAGCCAATCTGCTGCCAACCTGATGACTAAATACTTGAAGTAAATACGCAGCAACAACAGAATAATGCTCAAAACAGGAACATCAGTAAAGCAGTCTACATTTATCTATAAATCAATATGAGCAATTCTACAGTATCTGTTATCTATAGCTGATTCATACTGTATGAAAACCAAAAGCTTGAAACATAAAATGACCTAAAAATTGAACGAAATGAACGAAATGAATGAAACTAAAATTATTTGCAGGCTGTCACAAAAAAGTCTTTGGTCAGAGAAGATCAGTAAGAAAAAGATCATGATGTGCTTTCTATTTCCTGTAGGTACGACCACAAAGAAATACTGTATTTAACTGTTTATATTGTGTTACAATTACTGTATATCTACAAACCCTAGTGATACAATCAAAGAGTTAAAGACAATATACTATGAATGTTAATACATTTTAATTCTTACTTGTATTTAACAGGCAGGCCCAGGTCAGGCGTACGGCAGGGGGATTTATTCTACTCCATACATCTCTGAGGCGATCCCATACGCCAAAACATTCACCTCCAACAAGACGGGCAAGAGGTACCGAGTGGTTCTGCAGAATCGTATCAACCCAGAGTACAGATTCAAATACAACAACGACAAGTACTGGCTGGTTCCCATCCCGGCAGGATTATCAGCGAAAGATGAGCAGGAGATGGTGGAAAGGGCCATCCGGCCTTATGGCCTCCTGTTGCAAGAGGTCTAACAGGGCGAGAAAGGTCACTAGAAAACCCACAAAATTGATCACTGATTTGTTTCCTTATCTTTATTTTGAAAAGCCAGTGGGTTTGTCATCTTTGAAGCATAAACTCTCTCTTTAGTAGTCCATGCAAAATACTCTCTGATGTTGTCAAATGTAATGTTTTTAAAATAAATATCACAGCTATATATAGTGTGAACTTCCTGCGCTGAAATTTCTTCTTCCTTTGTTCCATGTTTCAATAATCCATACTATATATATATATTTAATAAACACAATTTTAAAAAAAAATGTTGTCAGTGTCTCTTCATACCAAAGAGAACACAGTGGGTAAATGTTTCTTTATATTGCTTTATATTGTTATTATTATATTTAGCGAAAGCGGATCATTTGAAATGCAGATGAAAGTTAAGCAATTGTGTCAAACATCCAAGTTTCTGTACTGGGATTTTTGTGTTTGCTAGATTTGACGGTGTAAGGTTTGCACTTGCATTTAAAATAAGTCTGTTTAATAGCTTTTACTCTTAATTTTGTGTGTAGGATTAAAACTTCACTTTGAGAAATACAGACCAAGACTACCTCAAAGTTTTCAGGTGCAGTTCTGTTGACACTCCAATGTGATTTCCTGTCAGAGAGCCACTTTCTCTGCAGAAATCAATCAAAATTAAACAGTCTACTTCTATTTTAAATGTTGCAGCTTATATAATGAACACAATCAATGGCTGTGTAACCTGATCCCAGCAGTGGGCTGTTCTGTGTGTCTGTAGATATAAATCCCATCCTGAACCTTTGAGCCCCTCCATGAACCGTTTTGCTTCTTACTTTTTTATTTTTTACTGAATAACATCAAGATGGCTGATAGAGAGGTTGCACTTGAAGCACTTTCCGTCCTCTGTAATATCAATGTGACATCTCTTCAATCACGAAGGCCCCAGAATGTGTTTTTATGCTCAGGTGTGTAAATAACTTCACTCACCTCCAAAAAGTTCTTTGCAAAAAGAAGGACTTAGGAGTTTTGCATGAAGAAGCCTTGTGTCTAGAACTGGATGTGTCAAAAAGGCACCAGAAACTGGTGCAATCTGCCCCACAGCCCAGTATATTTGAACAGGCTGTGTAATCTATTTCAACACAGGAAACACTCACCAGGGTTACTCTCCTGGGGATTGTAGGCCTATAAACAATGAATCATTACAAACATCAGGTACTGACTGCACACACTTGTACTTCTTGTAAAGTGCAGTTCACCAATAAATAATATTTAAATAAACAAACAAACATAATAAATAACATCTAAAATTTAACAAAAATTAAGTACTGTACATTTTTGGCCTACTGCTAAGGTACAGACCATTAGGCCTACTCCTGTCCTGAGTATTGCTGGTCTATAAACGATAATATAATATTTAAATAACCAGCTTGTATATACTGTATTTGTACTAGTGATAGGATATTTCCTTCCTTTGCAGCTGCTGAACTGGGCCTAACCTGGACATGAATCAATAGACACATATCAATAAAGGTCTAACAAACTAGGGCTCTCTTCGATCAAAGAAAACCTTCTTTTTTTCATATCATATTCACAACATGTTTCACAATATGGGGCATGCATGTTGCATCCTTCTGCCTCAAGAGGGCACCTACATGTGTTATTTTCTGCACCTATCTGTGCACGTGCTCATATGATATACCCACACAAACTAGCCCCAATGCCACTGGGCGTCAGCCCCGGCTGCAGCGCATTGTGTGTAGAGAACCTGAGAAAAATGTAGGCTAATCCATAATAACCAAACTCAGCACACACTCTCTATGCCTACCACCACATTAGCCTAGTAGCTAATGTAAAAACACGTACATAACTGCAATTTGTAGTTCTGTGTTATCATGAGCTAGTAAACCTGTTAGATGTCCCTCCCGTCCCATTCTTACTGCTGACGTTGTGCTTGGAGCCTGGTCCTGGTTACAACAAGGCTGAGTAGCACCATGGTGGGGGGGTTGAGGAGGAGGATGTGGGCTGGTGCGTAATCAAAGTGGGCCGACAATGCATCTCTCTCCATATAAAACATAAACTATATTCAGCATAGAGAATAGTTGTTGCTGTACATACAGACTGTATGATCAACTTACTTTGCTGATGAATTCAGTGTTGTTCACATGGTGTCAGAGCCTGATTCTAAATTTAAAACTTTATGTTGTTTTTGTATTTTGTATTAAAAATATATTATTATGATATTTGACTGTAAATGTTTCTATAAATGTATAAATGATTCTGACCAGAGATAATATCAACAGATAAAAAGTTAAAAGAATATATTTTTTTAAATTAAAGGAATAAATCCTTGTTTTTGTATTATCGAGGAAAATTAGTCCACAGTTAAATATAAAAAATGAAACTGAAAAAGTAGATTGGATATTAAAATGATTAATGGATACTAGTGGATACTGTAAAACGGCAATTTGAAATGAAAAGGGAAACTGAAATAGAAATAGAAAAGGAGCTTTCAGTTTGTGCAATAGAATTAGAATTTGTAATTAAAATTAGATTAAAAATACAATTAAATTAATAAATAAATAAATGGAAAATGACCAAAAAGGCACAAAGTACACAGCATAAACACATAACATAAAACTGTTTACAAGCTAGTTCCTAACTCAGTCTGTCGTTTGGTGCTTGGCAGGTGGAGTACAGTGAACCTCCAATGAAGACAAAATGTTATTAGAAAAAGACAAAACATTACAGATTAACCTGGAAATCATTTCTCCTTTTTCTATTCATTTTCATCACTTCCTGCTCACTACTGTTTATGGAAGTCGTTTTCTGCCAGCAAAAGAAAAAAACTGATGAAACGTTACGAACAATGGAAATAAAAACACTTATGGTAAATTAAAATTTTGACTTACTTACTTTACTTACTAAAATTGTGAGATAGTAAGAAGCCGAAAACCGCCGTCTGTGCAATTATGTTTTCAGTGCCGTTATGTCGAGATCATGAGTTAATTTGTCTCGTGATCTCGAGACAACAAAAGGCAGATTTCTCAAGACAACAAGATAATTTATCTCGAGAAAAAGATTTTTGTTTTCTTGAGATCACGGGATAATTATGGAGAACTCGAAAAAGGGTGTTATCTGGTCCGGTTCATTTGATCACACCTGATTTCAGCCTTCAAGATCACCGTCACGACTGTCGGGGAGGATCCATAACTGGACACTAATGTGTAGTTTTGTTTGCTGCAGTTGCGTCANGAGAGCAACAAAACACACCTGTCAGTCACATGTTCCAATACTTGTGCTCACATGAAAAATGGGTGGGTTCAAACAAAAGGTGCTATCTTCTAAGTTGTGTATCAGATCCAGATGTAAATACCTGGAAATAAAAGCTGAAATGTTGATCTCTTGTCTCATATTCATCTTTTGATGTCAAACCCAAATGTTTTCAGTCTACAGCAAAAATACAGGAATTGGCCTCACTGTTCCAATACTTTTGAAGAGGAGTGTATATAACATATACTATATTCAGCATAGAGAATAGTTGTTGCTGTACATACAGAATGTATGATCAACTTACTTTGTGGATGAATTCAGTGTTGTTCACATGGTGTCAGAACCTGACTCTAAATTTGTATTTTTGTTTTCAAACTTCATGTTGTTTTTGTATTTTGTATTAAAAATATATTATTATGTTACTTGACTGTAAATGTTTCTATAAATGTATGAATGATTCTGACCAGAGATAATATCAACAGATAAAAAGTTAAAAGAATTTTTTATTTTTTATATTTTTTTTATTAAAAGAATAAATCCTTATTTTTGTACTATTGAGGAAAATTAGTCCACAGTTAAATATAAAAAATGAAACTGAAAAAGTAGATTGGATATTAAAATGATTAATGGATACTAGTGGATACTGTAAAACGGCAATTTGAAATGAAAAGGGAAACTGAAAAACCTGAAATGTAAAATTAGAAAAGGAGCTTTCAGTTTGTGCAATAGAATTAGAATTGTAATTAAAATTAGATTAAAAATACAATTAAATTAATAAAAAAATGGAAAATGACCAAAAAGGCACAAAGTACACATCATAAACACATAACATAAAACTGTTTACCAGCTAGTTCCTAACTCAGTCTGTCGTTTGGTGCTCGGCAGGTGGAGTACAGTGAACCTCCAATGAAGACAAAATGTTATTAGAAAAAGACAAAACATTACAGATTAACCTGGAAGTCATTTCTCCTTTTTCTATTCATTCTCATCACTTCCTGCTCACTACTGTTTATGGAAGTCGTTTTCTGCCAGCAAAAGAAAAAAACTGATGAAACATTACGAACAATGGAAATGAAAATACTTACGGTAAATAAAAATTTTGACTTACTTACTTTACTTACTAAAATTGTGGGATAGTAAGAAGCCGAAAACGGCCGTCTGTGCAATTATGTTTTCAGTGCCGTTATGTCGAGATCATGAGTTCATTTGTCTCGTGATCTCGAGACAACAAAAGGCAGATTTCTCAAGACAACAAGATAATTTATCTCGAGAAAAAGATTTTTGTTTTCTTGAGATCACGGGATAATTATGGAGAACTCGAAAAAGGGTGTTATCTGGTCCGGTTCATTTGATCACACCTGATTTCAGCCTTCAAGATCACCGTCACGACTGTCGGGGAGGATCCATAACTGGACACTAATGTGTAGTTTTGTTTGCTGCAGTTGCGTCATTGGCGCAGATAATCCGGTTTTATAGCAGCCAAAGATGAGAGGTTGACCAACTGCCGTCTCTCTGCTTCAGCCAGCTCCTGCTCAAATAAAGCCTGTTATAATGGCAGCGGTAAAAACATTATTAAGGTCATCCGGTTTGCCGTGAGACTTGCAAGCCCGCCCCACTGTACATAATGACCCCCGCAGCATCTCCACATATCCTACAGACACCTGTTGACTGTAAACACGCTGTAAATAAAGGACAACAACCTTTTGTTTTTTCCTCATAACAGGTTGATTGTCTCATTATCTCGAGGTAACAAAGCTCGTTTTCTCGAGTGTAATGGAAAAAAAGATACTTTGAACTGTTGATCTTTGTCTTAAAATTCTGTCTTAATATGTCATAAGGTGCTAGCGGACTCAGTTCCTCTATATTCTGCGTCTAGACAACATGTGCTCTTTAGATATTAGGAACTGAGGTTGTGTCCTTTAGATAACAGGAACCTGACCTCAAGGTGACACAACTGCAAGTAATGGATGTCTATTAGTGACGTCGCCTGACAGCCTTTCTTGACATCCTCATTTCACTGTATAAGAAGCAGAGACGGAGAGTTCCTCTTTGCTCATTGTTTGCGGAGACCGGGATCCCTGTATACTTTGAGTCCATTTGCAAATGCTTTGAATAAACTTTGTATTTTGCCTATTTATTGGTACAGATTTCCACCACACGAGATAACGAGATAGATTAACTTGTGATCTCGAGATAATTTAAAAAATATATTGCAAGCACGGCCGTCCTCAGCTTCTATAAGAATCACAGATTAACCTGGAAATCATATTTAATTTTTATATTCATTTTGTTTTAACATTCACATCCTGCTCATTACTGTTCAATTAAAATTTTGAGTCAAAATATTGACATACTCAGTCAAATATTTTACTTTCTAAGGCAAATTTTTGAGATATCAAGTCAAATTTATACTTTAATGACTCAAAAAGTTGAGTTAATACATTTATAATTTATAAAATAGTAAATCCAAATTATGATCTACTATGTCATAATTTCACTTTGTATGTCATGAATTTCTTTTATGAACATTTAATCTAGTTTAGTTTTTTTCCTGGCAGAAAAGAGCTTCCATAAACAGTGAGAGCGAGCAGTAAAATGTTGAAAAATAAGATGTGATTTCCAAGTTAATCTGATACGTTTTAACCAACAAAAGAATGCCAGTCAGACTGATCTGGTTTACCCATCATGCATCAGGGGATCCATAAACATTAAGCAGGTGTCCTCGCAGCCTTCAGTCTCACAGGGTTGCATAAAGTTTTTCCAGAACAAGTTTTGCTACCACAAGCAGATTTTATTTAGGTTAGTTAAGGTGGGAATCTGCAGCATGTTGTCAAGGTGATGTGCATCTTATCACTGAGCAAAGCGGTGGGTTTTTTCAGGAGTTAACGGACACTCTGAAGGCTATAAACGGCGGCTGCAGCAGGATCCAGGTGTTAACACTGTGCACCTGCAGGCTGGTAACATGGCATTCTTCAAGTGTACGCTCAGTCTCCTCGTCCTCCTCGTGGTCTCTGACTGCTCCTGGGCTGAAGAGAAGGTGAGGATACTTTTAATATGTTTGTGTTAAGATTTTATAACAAAATTCAAGATAAAGATAACATTTTTGATTTATTTATTGTAACATCAGGATTAATCTGTTAGTAAAAACTTTATTTGTTTAATCTCTTCTTTGTAAATGTATTTAAAATCCTAGTCTACATCCTGGGACACGAAACAACTTTTGCTAAATTAGAGGGGAATGTGTATAAAATGATGCACAAAAGACATTTAGAGCAGAATCAGTAATAAATGTAAATTAAAGCTGTCGTGTTCATAACAACACCGTACACACGGAGAACCAAAGTGTTCAAAAATAAATAAATAGATCAGATATTCTGATATAAATAATCATGAATAAATGCAAACACAAAATACAATATACCGTGAAATAATCAAATAAATCTTATTTATAACTCAGATTATTATTGTGAAATGTTTGTTTCTTGCCTTATTTTTTACAATAACTTAGTTATTGCAGGTAATTTCTATTTACTTTCAAGTTTTTGTTTCAAAATGTCCTTTTTTAAATATTCAACAACATTTTCAGAGCAGAATTTTAGGTATATCGTGGTACAAGTGGTGTTTGATTTAATTGACTGACGCACAAATGAACTTGTCATTATGATATAATATGCCAGCAGTCACTGCAGTACATTACTGTATATCTTCCTGATGTTTGCAGACATGCACAGTTTCACAGCACATACTCCGGCCACACATATAAGAGGAAAGTGTGACCTATGTTGGAAAGTAAACTTTACAAACAGGCAGCAGACTGTGCGCTGTGCCGCTCTACATAAATACATTCAGTGTCTCCTTACTAATGAGCGATGTCCCTGATCTAGGATCTGTCTGTCTCCGAGCTCCTGTGGAGGGCAAACAAGGATGTCGGTAAGACACCATGCACGCCTAAATCTATTTTTGTTTGTTTTCATTTAACAGGGACAGTGTACATTAATAAACATTGCTGTAAATTTCATTTCAACATACACATTAATGCATCAATCCAAAAACATCACATATAATAGTAAAACAGGAACCATTAAGTAAATTTAGCTGATAATACTTATATACTTTTACTGAAGGACTTTTACTTGGAGTGGAGTATTTTCACACTGTGGCGTTAGCACTTTTACTTGAGTGAAGGACCTGAATACTTCTTCCTCCGCTGGTCAAATCCCTGACTGAGCCTTTAATGTCCTCCTCCAACAGTTCATACGGAGAAAGAGCCCTTCGTGATGGATGACATCGCTTATGACAATGAAAATGAGAGAAACGCTGATCCCTGCACCTCCTACAGCTGCATGTGGGGCAAATCCGCCGATGGAAAGATCTACGTGCCCTATGTCATCGCCACACACTACTGTAAGTAACTGAACAGTAGTTTATTTTTATTTTATTAAAAAAGTTGACCAAGACGTTTCCTTCATTACTTGTTTTCAAACCAGCAGCTTTCTCATTTCTCTGTTTTGTTTCTCTGTTTTTAAATGTTTTGGCACAACTTTCTCGTGGAGTTTTAAATACATTTTTACACACATTATTTTTCCCAGATTTTTTTGCATTGGAAATTTTCAATAACCAAAATAACAGTTCATTGGTATCAAACAGCATATTCCTCAATTTTTCCCAATTTTCTAATCGTTATCCTTCCTAATTTTCTCCCTTCTTATTTTGTTTTTATTGAACCAGGTTTTCCCAGTGAAATAAAGACTTTCCCTCTGAGTAGAGTTTAATAGATTATCCTCAAGACAAACACTGCAAAGTGGCAAACATTAAGGCTGCACACACTAATAAACTGTCCAGCCAAGAAGAGCTCTCGTTTCAGCAAGAGCCCCGAAACAACATTTGTTTACATTCAAGTGACAAAGACCCCTGACGGCCGTAGACATTATGACGGGAGAAAAGGAGGAAGTTAGGAGACGTTATGATAGAGCGACAAAGTCAGCGTAGGGAGGAGGTCGAGCTGGATGGACGTGTCAACAAAACATCTGACTTTAACACAAGAGACTACGTTCATTTCCCGTTTCAAACCAACAGTCAATGATGTTTTTTTTATTAAAACCATGACAACGTTCATTCCTTAACCTTAACCACGTGTTCATTACTGCAACCATGACTACGAAGGTCCCCTAAAGGCACAAACATGGCCCATGCAAGTACGCAAACGCATCCGCTTCGAGCTATGCAAGAATGGTTTCACGTGGTTTCAACGAGTTGTTGCGCAAACGTGAGCTGCAGTCTGAATGTTGCAGCTAGGGGGCACTATTGCATGAAACAACAATTCTCAATTGGATTCATTCTGATTAGCTCTATATCGCCCCCTTGAGGACTAACGTTTGTTACCTTCACCTGTGCACAAGTGCGTAGAGCTAATCAGAGCTAATCAGCACGTTTCCATGGTTACTGTATATACATAAGCCATAAATATGCCTCTGCATACACACGGTTCTCCTTCATAAATCATCCATGATACAGACATATTCAGCTAGAGCTTCGTCCAGCTGGTTGGCCATGGTTGGTTTTAGCGGAAATGAATCCAAACAGCTTTCTCTTGTTGTTTCGTGATGTAGCGCCCCCTACTGTTGAGTATGTTCACCGTTCAGGCGTTGTCATTTGCATTCACATACTTGGGTGGATCACGTTTGGGGCCTAACTTTAATGAAGTAGTAATTATAACCCAAACCATTTTGCTTCCATAAATCTAAACAAGTTGTTTTCGTGCCTAAACCTTAACCAGACCTTAACCTTAGTGTTATCACATCAGACAAACAATGTGGTCCTGGTTATCAGAGCGTCAGATCACAAAATGCTTCTGTGTTGTTCCAGAGGGCGTGGACAAACAACGTATGAAGTTGTTTAATTTGGAGGGCTTGTTGGCTGCAGATGTGTGAGTGTGAACTGTACCTGCGTGTCTTCGCAGCCTCTCGTGAGCGCTCCATCATCGAGCGTGGGCTGCTGTCCTTCCACGACGTCTCCTGCATTCGCTTCGTCAAACGCAACGGCCAGAGAGACTACCTGAACATCCAGTCCGACAATGGGTAACAAAATGTGTGTTTGTGTGTATAAACTATGCAGTTTATTAACGGAAAGATAATGGATATCAATCAATATCTTCCATCTATCACAGATTAAATCTTTGATTAACCCTCTTAAACTTTATCTCTTATATTTCCCTTTAAAGGGAAAATAACATTGCACCATTTATCATATCGCTGCATGTTTTTTAAAGCTGCGCCATTAGCTTATGTCAAATGGCAAATATTCTATATGTTTTGTGCTATTTTATACTTTTTTTGTTATTTTACACACATTCAGACATATTAGGGATCTCTGAAAATGTTTTTATCTCAACAAGAATTTGAATTAAATTTCTGTGGGTTTTAATCATTTTTAGTTGAAACCATGGACCTTTTATAAAATAACATTTTCTTAATTTAATTTTCACTCATCATAACAACCCATGTATGACAATATCAGACAGAATCAGTGGAGACTTTTGTTACATGGAGATGAATAAATTGAGTCCAGCTGTAATTCTTATGGCCAAAAATGAAGCCAAGAGGGAAACTTTAACTGTTCCAAACCACAAAGTTGCAGAAAAAAATCACTTCTACAGTCTCCTTAATCTTAGAAATACCTGATCAATGAACTGTTCCTGCCTGCTGTGATCATTATTATTTTTTATTTAACTGTATGAATGCAGCTGTTACTCCTACGTCGGCCGTCGTGGTTATTCCCAGACGCTGTCTCTGGACCGTCAGGGCTGCCTCTACCACAGCACCGTCCAGCACGAGCTGCTCCACGCCCTCGGCTTCAACCACGAACAGTGCCGCTCTGACAGGGACCAGCACATCCGGATCCTGTGGGAGAACATCGAGTCTGGTCTGTTCTACGGTCTCCACACACACACAAACATTAACATGATCTTAATGTTACACTAATCTGGGGCTGCAACAAATTCCAAATACCCAAATTTCCCCTCTGGTCGATCAATAAAGTATAATTATTATGATATTAATGATTATTTAAAAAAAATACCCATTATTATTTCCCTCAAGTCAAGGTGATGAATTTAATCTGTTTTATCTGACAAAGAAAAGCATCAAATCCTGACATCTGAGAGGCTGGAAACAACACATATTTAACATTTTAGCTTGAGAAATGACAGAAAAATTACTTTAAAATAACAGATCAGCGATTATTTATTTTCTGTCAAACTAATCAAAATTATGTTCCAAATTTTTATCTAAAATAATCCCAAATTTAACCTGAATATAATCTCATTTATCAAAAATCCCAAATCTTGATCGTAAGATAACCTTCAGCATATATTTTTATCCTGATGTGACCTGAACTAAACGTAAATCCTCAGTTTTGAGCCTCTTGATGAGATGCAGAGTGGTTTGATTGATATTTGATTTGTTTCTAATGAAGAAACTAAATCAAAAAGGCTCTCCGGCTTTGCGTCCCCTCAAAGGTCATCACTGTCAAGACGGCTTGTTCGCGGGTCAAAGGTCAACAGATTTACTAAATCCAGACCAGCCCTTCAGGATCTAAACAGACACCATATCGTCTTTTCTGACCCTTGTTGTGATTTCTTCCTCTCAGGTTGGGAGTACGCCTTCGACAAGATCAATACTCTGAACCTAAACACCCCCTATGACTACAACTCTGTCATGCAGTACCACAGGTGACTACATCTGTTTATTCAGATAAACATTGATTTTAATGATTGATTTTATAATTATCTGTTCACACAGACCTCATTTTTGGGTTGAGGGTCTGATTCTCACATTTCATTTCATACGACATTTTCTTTGGACCCTCCCCTTGACTTAGAAAAAAACCCACAATACCCTCTTCCCAATATTTTCAAATAATATATTTATGGAAAACATAGTGTCAAAAAATGGCCACTGTCTATTTTTGAATAAAGAGCAGCAAAATCAACAGTTATTACAGCAACAGGCGGCAGCTCTGTGACTGCTTGTGGATTTGAGCACCACACTATTATCCACCCATCCCAGATACCACTTATAAAAATGCATGTGGATTAGATCAGATGATGCTATAACCCAATAATGTTTGAGATCAGACGCCTGACTGTCTGTCAAATCAATGACATGATTCTTGTGTCATGTAGCCGGGCGTGTTGGAGACGTTTCTTCCAGACAGCTTCCAAAGAGCGCGCAGTCCAAAATCAACACAAAAACCCTCTTTGCAGTGTAACTCTTTGATATTTCTTATTTTAAAAAAACTTTTTACAATAAATATCAAAAGGGAAGAATGAATCCGGGATGATTTCCATACAGTCCCTAAGTCCAGAGCCTTTCTCTCATAAAACAATTTATAACAAAGTAATGACTGCATTATAACATTGATGCAGTAAAGCCATCCACACATCACAAATGAGCAACATAATGACAGATAGATGACAAAGCTGATTGTGGCACTTTTTTGTTTATTTGTTATTTGTTCTGTGAACCGACCTTTTTAAGCAGTATTTAAATGGTAATCATTTTTTTATACATACCAAAAATAAGTCAACCTCTGTGCTCTTTGTAATTCCAGGTATGCCTTCTCCGGCAACAATAAGCCCACGATGGAGCCGATCCCCAACGCAAATGTTGAATTCGGCACGGCCACCCAGATGAGCCAGAATGACATCACCAGACTGAACAGGCTGTACAACTGTTAAACAGCAAGAAAACACGTGTTAGGTGTGTTTACAGGCTGCACTTCTGTTGCTGTTTCCCTGTATAAATCTATAAATTAAGTTTGGGGGTGACTCATAAGAAAATGTGCGTTTAACGTGTTTCTTCTCCAGCAGGTGATGAAAACAACCTGACAACATGGCGCCCATTCAAACATCAAACCGTTTTCACAATGTTTTCTTACTCTTGAATCTTCAATCAGTATCTTCAGTATCTTCAATCTAATTATATCGACAATAAACCTTCAAACATGTTCACAGAAGCCTTGTTTGTTGTTTGTGTACTTGTAGACACGTTTATACCAAATGTTCCTGAATCCAGAGTTTACTACTGAAGTTTGTGTGATGAAAAAGGAGGACGTGTATGAAAGTGTCAAAGCTGCAGAACTTTTATATGTTAACACAAAATCAAATGACTACTTGTAATGTGGAAGATGTCACTCGAACCCACAGGGAATTATCACCCAGTGGAGCTTTTTAGCATCTTGTGGCTGATTATTTTAGTTTTAGGGTACATTTAGTGTTTGATTCAGTCTCACCACCCTCATCAACCTTTATTCCAGCAGCAACAGGCAGCTGTTACAGCAAAAAAATATCTGATAAACCCTCTGTACACTACCTGCCCAGCACTAAACAGCAGACAGACACAGTTAGAGACTAGATGGTGAATAAAGTGGAACATTTAGCAGCTAAAGAGCAAGATATTTTTCTCAGGAGCTGGTGAAGGAGCTATTTTATATCTATTTATTACTGTCTGTTTAATGGGATGATAATGTTGCTGTGTTTCTGCTGGATGTGGAAGTGTACAGCAGTTGTCTGCTGACACATTTGTACTTTTTTTAGGGCCAAAACCCAATTAAAGCAGCTTTAAGTTAGGTTTGAATGTTAAATTGTTCAAATTAACCTTAATAACACATGCATAGAACATAAACACATTACTCTTCAAGTTACCATTCACAATTAAAGCACAGGATAGGATGTAACTTGTGCAGTGTGTTGTGGCTTGTATGTATGTATAGTAT
>NTHP01000739.1:59973-73498 GCA_003416845.1 Oplegnathus fasciatus
GTGTTCATTTGGGCATGTGTGTATTGTATTGTTTTAAAATAGACTAAAAAATCTTAACTCACGTTTTAACGACCTCAGTTATTGAGTGTTATTCTGTGCTTATTTAACGTGCATTCCTCTAAACCAGATACACAAAACTGTAGATTCATGACGAAAGTGTGTGTACACACTAAGACAGAAACATGCAGACAAACTCTTTTCATCAGATTTATAAAGCCACATGTGCGTCTGATTCTGTTTTATAAATCTCAATCAATGTTGAATGGACACATGTCCACAAGCTTCATTTCCACTCCCACGGTAAATGGATGTAGAAAGCCTGACTTACTGACTTTACATAGTTTTTATTTTTAACTGTGGTTGTCAAATGTGTTTAAAATAATGTTTTCTTTTTAGTTTGGTCTTGACTGAGCTCAGAAATATTTATGAATGATCAGGTTTCCATGTTGGTGGACTGAGATCAGCAGCACATGAACACACAGATGAACATTGCAGTAGTGACATTAACAACATTTATTCAGACATCAATAAGAGCAGCAAGACGGAGACAAATAAAAGTACAATCAGGTGCAGAAAAACTTCAGCAGCCTTTGAGTATTTTCATTATTTAAAACATAATACTCACTGACAAAAACTCAGAACTGTAGTTAATTTAACTGGATTATTATTAGAGTTTCTGAAGACAGAAACCTGCTGAGTCCAGTTTACTGCAGAGACCATCAGATCCAGGTCTTCAGGAGGATCCGGATCAGAAGGACAGGTTGATGAGTGGAGCGTTGTTCTCCCTCTTGTCTTCTGGACTTCACTTGATGAGCAGGGAGTTCAGGTCGATCAGCTTCTGAAATCAATAAAACAAACGGGTTAAAAACACCACCACTACTCAATTTACATTAAATCATTTTTATGAATCTGCTGTGACTCTGATGTAAAACAATAAAACCAACATGACGAAAAGGTGGAGTGAATATTTATATAATTGCTGAAGACTACAGGTGATGTACACTATATGTCCAAAAGTACGTGAACAGTCGAACATTCCCTCCATATGTGTTGTGATTCGAAAACCATGGGCATTAATGTGCTTCTACAACAGCCTCGTTCGTCTCTTCTGGTTTCAGACTTTCCACCAGATGTTGGAACCTGGCTGCAGGGATTTGCTCCCATTCAGCCACAGAAGCATCAGTGAGGTCGGCCACTGATGTCGGGTGATAAGGTCTGGCTCACAGTCGGTGTTCCAGTTCATCCCAAAGGTGTTGGATGGGGTTGAGGCTCAGCAGTAACTTGACACAGCTCCAANAAAGCGGAAGTGACCCTAGATCTTTGCTGAACCACAACAGTTTTTGCCATTGGGCTCTAAATATTTTGGGAACCCGTTTTCCTTTGGGCCCTCTGCAGATGTAGATTGAATAGCTTTAAACTGTGATTTGTTAGTCCATAGTATGTTCAGCTGATATTATGTGATCCAATTCCAATAGTGCTAACCCTAGGTTACCATTCTATTTTTATTTTGAAGTTTTAAGAATAACTTTGCTAAAGCAACACAGCTGTTAATTCCAGCTTGTTTTAGCCATTATTGTACACTTGACACTAAAACAGGAATCTGCTCCTATTTAAATATGCACCAATTTTTATGCAAAGCTTCCAATTTTTGATTGATTTGAATAGATGATTTCTTATATTCTTATTTAACTGTTGCTCAGAGGTATCTTAGTTTCTTTTTGCCCTTTCAGTTGTCAATCTGGTTGAATCATTGTACAGTGTTTTGTTCTCCGTGTACAAATCATTACTTTTTTGCAAACCCTTCATACAAGATAACATCCATTTGTAAATAGGATTTTCTACAACCTAAAAGCAGCATGAAAGACCATTCAGAAATATAGAGTAGTCCTCTCAGCCATCTGACTGTACCAAATCAAGCTTTTGTGGCAGGCAATTCCAAACTTTTGAATGGTACTGTACATTTGGGCATGTGTGTATTGTATTGTTTTAAAATAGACTAAAAAATCTTAACTCACGTTTTAACGACCTCAGTTATTGAGNNNTTTAACGTGCATTCCTCTAAACCAGATACACAAAACTGTAGATTCATGACGAAAGTGTGTGTACACACTAAGACAGAAACATGCAGACAAACTCTTTTCATCAGATTTATAAAGCCACATGTGCGTCTGATTCTGTTTTATAAATCTCAATCAATGTTGAATGGACACATGTCCACAAGCTTCATTTCCACTCCCACGGTAAATGGATGTAGAAAGCCTGACTTACTGACTTTACATAGTTTTTATTTTTAACTGTGGTTGTCAAATGTGTTTAAAATAATGTTTTCTTTTTAGTTTGGTCTTGAGTCAGCTCAGAAATATTTATGAATGATCAGGTTTCCATGTTGGTGGACTGAGATCAGCAGCACATGAACACACAGATGAACGTTTACAGTAGTGACATTAACAACATTTATTCAGACATCAATAAGAGCAGCAAGACAAATAAAAGTACAATCAGGTGCAGAAAAACTTCAGCAGCCTTTGAATATTTTCATTATTTAAAACATAATACTCACTGATAAAAACTCAGAACTGTAGTTAATTTAACTGGATTATTATCAGAGTTTCTGAAGACAGAAACCTGCTGAGTCCAGTTTACTGCAGAGACCATCAGATCCAGGTCTTCAGGAGGATCCGGATCAGAAGGACAGGTTGATGAGTGGAGCGTTGTGCTCCCTCTTGTCTTCTGGACTTCACTTGATGAGCGGGGAGCTCAGGTCGATCAGCTTCTGAAATCAATAAAACAAACATGTTGAAAACACCACCGCTACTCAATTCAGATTTGTAGAAGTACATTTTCACTTTCACATTAAATCATTTTTATGAATCTGCTGTGACTCTGATGTGAAACAATAAAACCAACATGACGAAAAGGTGAAGTGAATATTTATATAATCGCTGAAGACTACAGGTGATGTACACTATATGTCCAGAAGTACGTGAACAGTCGAACATTCCCTCCATATGTGTTGTGATTCGAAAACCATGGGCATTAATCTGCTTCTACAACAGTCTCGTTCGTCTCTTCTGGTTTCAGACTTTCCACCAGATGTTGGAGCCTGGCTGCAGGGATTTTCTCCCATTCAGCCACAGAAGCATTAGTGAGGTCCAACTCTGATGTTGGGAGATCCGGTCTGGCTCACAGTCGGTGTTCCAGTTCATCCCAAAGGTGTTGGATGGGGTTGAGGTTCAGCAGTAACTTGACACAGATCCAATACAGCTGAAAGCGACAAGTAAACAGTCAAATAAGGCCGATATCCGAAAGTACAAACAGGAACACAGGAGTGACACTGAACTCCAAACCACAGAGATTCAGTTAGAAGCTACAGAAGTACTGAGAGCTGAACACAGACTTTTAAAAACAGAGCTTTCCCTCTCGTCTGCAGCACAGACAGACGAGTTTAGCCACCGAAGTTACAGCTAAGGGGAGGAGACCTGGGCCCGTGAAAAAACCCTGTTAGTTTCACAAAGTTTATTTACAATCAGTGAAGAGACAAAAGTGACACTGTGATGTTCAGGAGTCTCACCAGCAAAGATTTTACACATCAAACTGAACTGAACACCTGAATGTTCATCAGTCACTCGAATGAGACCAAAATCAGACGAGAACAAAGCACCTTTATGTCATTTAGGATTCATTAATTTCCTGGAAATTCATTTTGAGTTGTTTTTGTCTGTTTTTAATTAATCCACTGAATTAAATACCTGACAAATCCAGGATCCACAGGCAGATGATAAAAGCTGATGTCACGCAAATTTACAACTGATGTGTGTTTATGTTTGTGACCTCTGACCTCCTCTGTAGTCTCCAGTTCGATCTGCTGGACTCTGATTCAGGGGTGGGAAGGGAGCGACCTCCAGCCGCCAGCAGAGGGCGTCAGAGGACCAGCAGAGGGCGTCAGAGGACCAGCAGAGGGCGTCAGAGGACCAGCAGAGGGGCTTCTGAGGAAGACTACAGGAAAGGAAGGTGTTTATTGATGACCTCACTGATCTGTCAGAGGTCGATTTTAACCCC
Organism: Oplegnathus fasciatus; assembly: GCA_003416845.1. Classification (NCBI taxonomy): domain Eukaryota; kingdom Metazoa; phylum Chordata; class Actinopteri; order Centrarchiformes; family Oplegnathidae; genus Oplegnathus; species Oplegnathus fasciatus. Next base: position 64,033 of record NTHP01000739.1, read on the forward strand.
AACAAACCCAGTTTCAGACTTAACACTCAGCACAGAGCGACAGGACAGATGATGCAGGTGTTAAAGGTGTTCCAGGTGTTTTTTACCTGGACGACGTGTTTATTATCTAGAATATTCCTCAGGACTTAAAGTTTTCTCCAGTTTCACCTGGCTGTCATTGATTATGACGAGCTGAGTGGTAAAGTGTTCAGAGCAGATAATCAGTTCTTTTGTTTTACTAGAATTAAAGCTCACCAAAACACACTGGGCCTCATAAGAACATTTCGTATCTTTATCCTAAACCTGTCTTACTTTTTTTCTGTGAGGCTCGTACGAGCGTTCCAAGTCACCAAACTCTCTTAAACGCACAAACTTTCTGTAAATAAGCTTGTTTCAACAGGATGAATGCCACCTGTTCAGGAGTACGTGCACTCATGAGATTTGATCGCTTGCATACTCAACAACCCCAAAAGTCAGTAAATCTGAGGTATTTTTATACACATGAATGATGTAAATGTACAACTGATTACACATTTACAGCGACAGTGGTGGAGTGTGATGTCATCTACCTGTCCACGCTGCTCGCTGACATCAGCCTCTTTGGCTTCAACATCTTTGAGGCGTCTGGAGACGAAACACAAAGACACAGACAGAATAAGAAACAGACAGACAGACAGAGTAAGCTGCCAGCACCTGTTGATGTTGCTCATCTGTATCCCACTTTGCAAAGCGCACCAGGCTACGGGAGCCATTTAGCTCAAACTTGCAGAGTACGCCTTGGAGTCGGGTCCAGCTGAGGTCAAATCACGTTCCCACCACAAACTAACTGCCCCAAAATTTGTTGAGTGGACCCAGGCCACTTCTTCTAAAGGGTCTCGGCGCAGTTGTTTTGGTCATCAGCAGAGTACGATTGCTGTGTTCACATCTGCCCAAATGATTCAACCAGAATAAACAGCACAGACATGAAAATGCCCTAAATATAGGCAAAATAATACATTCAACTCGGTGGTTCCGCTCTTCTCCATATTTGAAAAGCTTCATTTATGTCTTTTAAGTGAAATACACATATTCATATGTCCATATGCAAAACATCGGTCCTTATTTATCCAACGGTCCTGTTATCACTAAACAAAGAAATACAAAATGGGATTTGGAGATATGCTATGTAGTGTGTAGAAAAGCACACAAGGTCAGTTCCTGTTAAATCCTGGTGTCGTGTCAGAAGATTTTAACGATTAATGAAGGTATCCACGCTGTGCCAGCTGTGTGTTCATTACAAAGGATTCTGGAAAGGTCTGAGCGTGATTCTCTGCTAACAAGTTGGTCTGAGCAGGTGAAAACATGAGTGAACATGAAAACAGGGAAGGTGTTTCTGCCTCCGCGCCTGTCAGTGTGTTTTTATTTATTTTATCATTTATTTATTGCCCCGGCCATTGTGCTCTCCTACAGTACCCCAAGGTTTTGCCGACACTGCCCAGCAGCAGCTCTGTTTGATTACAGGTCAGGTCAGGTCTGGAATTGATTTAGAGATAATTGCAGGTAATGGATCAATTTGTGTTTGGTCAGTTTGTTATGAGATTTGACGCTGCGAGTACAGCCCAATACAGTAAATTTGGATGTTTGACACAATTCTAAAGGACAAGTTAGTTTTTTCATCTGCATTTCAAATGAAATTATTTTGCTCAATAAAAAGCATACAAGCATAATATAATGAAACATTTACCCACTGTGTTCTCTTTGGTATGAAGAGACATTGATAAAACATTTGTTTAAAATTGTGTTTATTAAATGTAGTATGGATTATTGAAACATGGAACAAAGGAAGAAGAAATTTCAGTGCAGGAAGTTCACACAATAAATAGCTGTGATATTAATTTTACATACTCATCTATATGACATCATTACATTTTACGACATCAGAGAGTATTTTGCATGGACTACTAAAGAGAAAGTTTATGCTTCAAAGATGACAAACCCACTGGCTTTTCAAAATAAAGCTAAGGAAACAAATTAGTGATCAAATTTGTGGGTTTTCTCGTGACCTTTCTCGCCCTGTTAGACCTCTTTCAACAGGAGGCCATAAGGACGGATGGCCCTTTCAACCATCTCCTGCACTGCTTTTGGTGATGTTCCTTGGTTGATGCGAACCAGCCAGTACTTGTCATTGTGGTGTTTCTCCCTGTACGTGGGGTTGATACGATTCTGCAGAATCACTCGGTACCTCTTGCCCGTCTTGCTGGAGGTGAATGTTTTGGTGTAATGGATCGCCTCAGAGATGTATGGAGTAGAATAAATCCCCCTGCCATAACGGTCACGTGGGCCTGGCTGTTAAAAACAAATAAGAATTAAAATGTATTAACATTCATAGTATATTGTCTTCAACTCTTTGATTATATCACTGGGGTTTGTAGATATACAGTAATTGTAACACAATACAAACAGTTAAATACAGTATTTGTTTGTGGTTGTACCTACAGGAAATAGAAAGCACATCATGATCTTTTTCTTCTTGATCTTCTCTGACCAAAGACGTTTTTGTGATGGTCTGCAAATAATTTTTAGTTTTAAAAAGCACATTTATTAAGTAAAATTACTCCAGACAAAGCCAGGAGGTCATTTTATGTTTCAAGCTTTCAGTTTTGGTTTAAAACCACTGTGATTGGCTCAAAGCATTTCATACAGTATGAATCAGCTATAGACAGATACTGTAGAATTACTAACATTAATTTATAGATAAATGCAGACTGCTTTACTGATCTTCCTGTTTTGAGCATTATTCTGTTGTTGCTGTGTATTTACTTCAAGTATTTAGTTTGCTCTTGTTGACAAAATCATCAGCTTTGCACCAGATACAGACGTGGTTCTGAGACATAGCCGGACTGGCCATCAGGAGCACTGGGAGTTTTCCCGGTGGGCCGCTTGACAACTGGGGCAGATGCAACGCAAAATAGGCCTATACGCATTTTTAAACAACTCCAGTCCCCACTTAAATAAAAATAACCAAGTGCTGTGTGGCTGACTGGCCCAAGCGAGTGGGCTCATATGTCAGCCTCTCTCTCCCAGTCAATCACCTTCGGTCCGGTCCAGTCTAACTTTACCTGGGCCCCGCCCCTTCCCCATCTCTGTTAAGTGCTATTTGGATAAAGAGAGAAGAGGCTGAAGTCCTGAGGCTGATGCAGCCAAATGTTTCAAAATAACATCATCACATCATTTGGCGTCAGTCATCTTATCTCGCGAGCCTGAAGGCACTGGGAGCAGAGAGAGCAGCCCAGTGAGCCCAGTGAGGCCAGTTCAACTGTTCAACTGAAGCGGTCAGGCAGAAGACAACTGGGAGAAGATAAGCAGGTCTGGGTTTGGTTAGCTTGCTGACATTAGAGACTAACCACCAATGTAGAGCATTTTTCTTCCACAAGGATTTAATGAAGGAACAAAACCTACAAAAATGATAAATGTTGGTTGTGTATTTCTTAAACTGCTGTATCATCCAATGTGAATTAATATTATACTAGTGGTATATAGTATACTATTATATGAACTTATATGAATATACTAACTTTATATAATTAATATATTATTATTATACTAACATTATACTATTATATTAACATTATACTTGTTATTTAATGTTATAATATCATACTAATATACTCATTATACTAATTAGTCATCAGGTTGAGGATAGTGCATCTGCCCTGTTCTATTTTACATCTGTTTTACTAAAGTTACTGTTATAAATATTGTTCAGTAACATAAAGTGTGGCGTGGGTTGTGTGGATGGTGGTGTATCTTGGGGGGTGGGGGGGCTGGTCTGAGTCAAAAAGTCCAGGGCCACAAGACAAAATACCAACAACTCGCTTTGTGATGCCTCATTTGAATGAACCTCCCACCTGTTTGCACCGTTGGCTCAAAATACCACACAGACGGGCAAAGCGAATTTTAAGGTCAGGGAAATGCCAAACCACACAGGGCCCCATGTGTCATAATTATGTTAAAATTGTATGTGTAACGCAGTGATGCAGTTACAGATATGCAGATACATTCTACTGGATTAACATTTACCACTGATAATAACTGATATATAATTGAATCATCGAACCTCGTAAAATCCTTTGATGATGCCGTCAACATGTTCCCGTGATGTCCCATGGTAGGACACAGGCCACTCCCCCGGCACTGACTGTATGCTACGGTATCGGGTTTCCAGCCAGGTATTTCCATCGTACTTACCCAGGACCTGTGACAAAATATTTACATCAGAAGTTTTTGTTGGTCTTTGCTTTTTTGTCATTTTAAAGATGAAGCAGTGACATTAATTGTTATGAAGGAGTACAGTCGACCATATGTGAGTGTAAAGTAAGTAAACCTGACCCATGATATCTTCAGCAATAACAGCAGGAAAGATGGGTTAGAGGAAAAGATATCAGGCAAAACTTTAAAGCTGCACTAACCGAAATTTCAAATTAACAGTATCTCAATGTGACACTAATGTTGCTCCGTGTCTGCTGGATGTGTAAATGCACAGCATTCACCAACAGTCATCGTTGTGTATCTGTCAGCTTGTTTTGAGGACTTTATTTCCCATAATTGCTGGAAAATTGATTAATGCAGCTGATTTGCTATATTATTGCTTATTTCTATTTAACTTTGCTTTCTGGGGTTGATGAAGTTTAAAGGTACAGTCCCTGATTTTGTTTAGAGCACAATTACACTCCCAAAATCCCAAAATGCCCCCCAGCTCACTGCTGACATTCAACAAAATTCGCAGCTACGTTTCACAAATGAGCTGGAGGGAAATTCTGGGAGTTAAAGTCAAATAAAACAAAATCATATTTACCTTGAGGGCAAAACGCTGCCAACCACATGGGCGTTCATACACCTCTCCACCTCTGCAGTAAGTCTCGGTGTCTCTCAGATTGGTGAAATCGTAGTCGAATCGTGGGTCAAAGAATTCATTCTCGTCGATGATGTGATTTCCTCCTGTTACTTCTTTAAGGTCTACGTGGTCCACTTCGTCAAAGCCTCCTGCCGGTACAACACCTTGCAAGGTGCTTTGGAGGCGGACGAAGTTGGATCTTGACACTCGGCTGTAATGTAAGGGGAGGAGATGCAATTTCCAAACACATTAGTGGTCTCTTCTTGCAGCCAGTAACAACACATTCTGCAAATATGAAAATGTATTTACAAACTCTCTCATGGATGTTGTAGAGTAAAATCTGTTTAAAACCGTAGTGTAAGATTTTCAGAAATATCTTCTCTATGCATAGATAGTAACAAAAAATCCCATCTCCAGTAATTACCAGATGTCATCTGCATCCAAGATTGTAGGGATGAAATTCTTCATGGACAGCTGCTGCTGTGCTGCTCCACCAGCTCTGAAAGAACCAGCTTGTTTTTGAACAGAANGGCTGTAATGTAAGGGGAGGAGATGCAATTTCCAAACACATTAGTGGTCTCTTCTTGCAGCCAGAGACATCTGAATTATGTCTAGACTGCAAGTTCACAACACATTCTGCAAATATGAAAATGTATTTACAAACTCTCTCATGGATGTTGTAGAGTAAAATCTGTTTAAAACCGTAGTGTAAGATTTTCAGAAATATCTTCTCTATGCATAGATAGTAACAAAAAATCCCATCTCCAGTAATTACCAGATGTCATCTGCATCCAAGATTGTAGGGATGAAATTCTTCATGGACAGCTGCTGCTGTGCTGCTCCACCAGCTCTGAAAGAACCAGCTTGTTTTTGAACAGAAGTTACATTGGAATTGCAGAGTGCGCTCAAAGCTTCTAGTGCAATGTCTTTATCGATCATCTTTACAGCTAGTTATGAAAGTAGAAAACAGTTTTCTTTGAATGATGGAAAGTCCTGTCTTCTTTCTCTATGCGATATGGAAAAATAATAAACTGACTGAGGAACTAAAGCACATATTTATAAGCAGACACCTACTCACAAAGATGATGCAACTACCGGAGAAAAACCCAAGGTAAAGATTTCCTGATCACGGCTGCTTTGCATGTTGTGAATCAACAGGTGATGCCTGTCAGGTTGCATTCCATTTTTTCTTTAGTTTCACACAGCTACTGGCATCCAGGTGTTGCGGGCACACAAGTATGCATAGCACATAATTATTAACTATAATAAGATTGTAAGTATCAAAATGATCATAGTCAGTCCTGCTTCAAAAAGTGATCGCTGTGGAAGTGCATCATTTAAGAGCAGATTGTGTTTCATTTTATAGCAAAGAAGGGTAACATATAGTATTGTGGCCAAAACCCTTTCAGGTTACACTTCATCCCAATGGTTGAATTTATTGATTTTGAAGAATTTGCGATAGCTAAAGATCACATAACCAAAGATTGGTTCGATTTATCTTAGTGCAGATTCAAGTGTGCAGCACAAAGTGCTTAAAACACCCTCATTATGAAGAAGCCTCTTAAATGAAAAGCAATACATTCTTTTTGAAAAAAGTTTGGACACCCCTGAAATGTAGATTTACAATGTGCTGAGCTTGAGTAGCAAATATACAAATAAATCAACCAACTCCAGGAAGAATCCAGAACAGGACTCCCACACTTCTCTGGCACAACTGCAACTATGATCCTGAAGTTATTTCAGGGACAGAACACACCTTCATTCTTATCCTCACTTTTCAGCTTTATCCAGTTTGAGACTTTTTGCATTGAGACACAAGGAACTGTTGCACGCTTGGCTACGTTTCAAAGAATGGCAGCTCTTCGTGTGGGCGTTGCATGTTCTGAATCTGAGGCTGACAATCAGCATTGTTCCAACCTGGTTTAATAAAGCAGAGTAATCCACTCTAATTCTTATTTACAGAGACCCCACAATTCCTACCATGAGCAAGCACTTGGCAACAGCAGCAAGGAAAAACTTCCTTTTAACAGGCAGAAACCTCGAGCAGAACCGGGCCAACTGCCTTGGCTGGTTGGGTTAAGAGAGGGAGAGGGTGAGAGAGAGAGAGAAAGAGGGAGGGAGAGAGACAGACAGAGATGCACAGCAACAACAACAGCAATAACAACTATAATAAAATAAATAGAAATATGACTAATAATGATAATAATAGCAGTGGGGGTCAATCAGGACCACGACGGCAAGCGGTCCGCAGCAACGATCCACAGGAACCTGCAAGACCTGCGAAACTCCGGGGAAGATATAAAGTTAGTAACATGCATTAATGGGACATGAATGAGTACAGATGGAGAGGGAGAGGAGGAGAGAAGAGCTCAGTGCATCATGGGAAATCTCCCGGCAGTCTAGGCCTATAGCAGCATAACTAAGGGATGGTTCAGGGCTCACCTGAGCATTTTCCTTGAATGACTTTATGAAGGGATCTCTTCACACTCCGCATGGAGTGGAGGAATGATTACAATAACTCTTTCAATGTACACAACCGTTCAAAAGTGTGGGATCACCTGTTATATTGATGTTTTTCTTCTTTCCTTCAGTAATGGCCATTTTAACAGAGATAAAAAACAGTAGAATTCAAACACCAAATGTATTATCAACATTTGAAATAGTTTTGGCCCCAAACAAAGAATAATTAAACGATTAAAACTTCCATTGTGTTCCACTGTATTTCCCCCAAATAACCTTCGAATTTGATTATTTTTCCCCAGTCCAGTGTGTTCAGCTGATATTCCAACAGTGCTAACCTGAGACCAAACTTCTATTTCTATTTTGAAGTTTTAAGAATAGCTTTGCTAAAGCAACACGCCCGTTAATTCCAGCTTGTTAGAGGCATTATTGTGCACTTGACAGTGACACAGGAACCTCCTCCTGTTTAAATCTGCACAGATTTTGATGCTCAGCTTCCGGTTTCTTTTACCAATGACTGGTGATTTCTTATATTCTTCTTTATCTGTTGCTCAGAGGGATCTTTGTCTCTTTCTGCCCTTTCACTTGTCAGTGTGGTTGAACCACTGAAGCATTTTGTTCTCCATGTACAAAACATGACTTCTTTTGCAAACCCTTCATACAAANCCAGTTTACTGCAGAGACCATCAGATCCAGGTCTTCAGGAGGATCCGGATCAGAAGGACAGGTTGATGAGTGGAGCGTTGTTCTCCCTCTTGTCTTCTGGACTTCACTTGATGAGCAGGGAGTTCAGGTCGATCAGCTTCTGAAATCAATAAAACAAACGGGTTAAAAACACCACCACTACTCAATTTACATTAAATCATTTTTATGAATCTGCTGTGACTCTGATGTAAAACAATAAAACCAACATGACGAAAAGGTGGAGTGAATATTTATATAATTGCTGAAGACTACAGGTGATGTACACTATATGTCCAGAAGTACGTGAACAGTCGAACATTCCCTCCATATGTGTTGTGATTCGAAAACCATGGGCATTAATGTGCTTCTACAACAGCCTCGTTCGTCTCTTCTGGTTTCAGACTTTCCACCAGATGTTGGAACCTGGCTGCAGGGATTTGCTCCCATTCAGCCACAGAAGCATCAGTGAGGTCGGCCACTGATGTCGGGTGATAAGGTCTGGCTCACAGTCGGTGTTCCAGTTCATCCCAAAGGTGTTGGATGGGGTTGAGGCTCAGCAGTAACTTGACACAGCTCCAACACAGCTGAAAGCAACAAGTAAACAGTCAAATAAGGCCGATATCTGAAAGTACAAACAGGAACACAGGATGACACTAAACTCCAAACCACAGAGATTCAGTCAGAAGCTACAGAAGTACTGAGAGCTGAACACAGACTTTTAAAAACAGAGCTTTCCCTCTCGTCTGCAGCACAGACAGACGAGTTTAGCCGCCGAAGTTACAGCTAAGGGGAGGAGACCTGGGCCCGTGAAAAAACCCTATTTGTTTTGTGACGCACACCAAATGTATGGTCACATTTGTTGTTTATTTGATTATTAATCTCTTTGATTCTGGTAATTTGTTAAACTTTCAAATGTACTGTCTTACTTTAAAACAGGTGGAAAATAGAAGGATCTATAATATTAACTTCCTAAGAATTTTGCTCTAACCTATGGACAGTAGGTGGCTGAGTGATGAAGTGTTCAGAGCAGATAATTAGTTCTTTTGTTTTACTAGAATTAAATCTCCCTGTGGAGTTTTCTTGTAAACAACGTTATGTTTACATTCAGTGTTTCTCACAAAAACACACTGGGCCTCCTTTAAAAACATTTCGTATCTTTATCCTAAACCCGTCTTACTTTTTTCTGTGAGGCTCGTACAAGAGTCCCAAGTCACCAAACCCTCTTAACCGTACAAACTTGCTGTAAATTGCTTGTTTCAACAGGATGAATGCCACCTGTTCAGGAGTACGCGCACACTCATGAGATTTGATCGCATACTCAATGCCCCAAATTGCTACATAAGTCAGTAAATCTGAGGTATTTTCATACACATGAATGATGTAAATGTACAACTGATTAAACAAATACAGATGACTACACGTTTACAGTGACAGTGGTGGAGTGTGATGTTATCTACCTGTCCACACTGC